>JAYMFT010224253.1:0-41166 GCA_038088735.1 Panulirus argus | reverse complement strand
TATGTATGTATGTATGTATGTATGTATGTGTGTGTGTGTGTGTGTGTGTGTGTATGTTTAAAGCCACGTAAAAGCATACTTCGATATACCCAGCGTTCTAAGGAATTGTTTGACTATGTTTAACACGCATGTTTGTTTGTTTTTATTTAACCATTCCTCAGATTTGTTTTTCTTTAATAATTTGAATATTTTCAAGAACATAATGCATGATTGTGTTACATTTTTTTTCTCTCTATTGCCCTCCCAAGTGGGTGGATGTGCTCGAGAGGTCAGCCTTGTGTTGAACAAGTCAGAGAGACTCATAGATACGAGGTCTTCTTGATTGGACAGTTTTCGATTTTTGTGGTGAAGCATTACGTGTTTTATCAACACGTTATGTTTTGGACACAAAGAGAAGAGAACGGTGAAGGAGGAATGACTTTGACAGAAATTTTAAGTATTACATCCGGTCTGTTGTGGTTAGGAATATAGACAAATAGGTAATAATGATTACACACATGCGAAGTGGGAGGTGTGAGAGAAAGGTAGGAATGATCAGACGACGGTACAGCCCCTGAGCACGAACGGTACGGTGCTTGTGCACGCCGGTACGACCCTTTGCTGGGAGACAGCCTGACCCTTGACCTGACCCAGAGGTCGCACCGACCTGCCCAAAGTGCTTTTTTTTTTTTTTTTTTTAGACAATGGGTTGTTTGACGCCCCTCCCGCTATCATACCGGTACCCGGGCAAGGAACGGCAGTTTACCCCACGCACACACACACACACACGCGCGCACGCACACACACACACACACACACACACACACACACCAGGACCCTGATCCCACTCTGAAGGATCCTGCCTTATTCATGGAAAAGCTAGTGAGTGTGCGTGTGTGTGTGTCTCTGGCGGACTTGTAAGACAAGGAGGAAGGGCAAGAGGCACGCAATGGGCTGTAAATTCCAGCCCCCCAAAAATATGAGCTGATACTTTGGCGGGAAAAACAGCCAACACAGACGCTGGTGAATATTCACGTGTGTGTGTGTGTGTGTGTCTTTATATATATATATATATATATATATATATATATATATATATATATATATATATATATATATATATATATGATTTAAGGAAAGCATGGCTACCAATGTGAGACAAGGCCCTGGAGCGGTTGCAAAATCCCTCGTCCGTTGTGGTGCTATACTGTCAAACGCAGAAATGTAAAGATAGTTTTTTTTATTGTTGTTGTTGTTGGATGTAGTACCAACATCCGTGGACTGGGGTACACGGGGGCAATCGGCCTACCTCTGTAGCTTCATTAAGTCTTCGCGTACGTGTACGATTAGTTGGTGTATGTCTTTGTATTGATTACATTGCGTCCTGAGCTCATTTCTTAGAACGGGCCCGCTGTCCACCACTTGTAATATGCCACAGTACTCACCCATATATGTGTGTGTAAGTGTGTGTGTGTGTGTGTAGAGTCAAGTTTATCGAGTGCCTGCAGTGCCTCCCCCCACGTCTCAGCATATGGGACTAAGCAAACCACTTTATGGAATGTTCAAAAGATCTGTTCATTGTAGATTGGCAACGCGGCCGGCCCGAGCGTCCACAGGTGACGTACTTTATCAACAAGTCTCCTCTGCAATACAGCATCTTGCATCAGAAGACCCCTTGACTGTTCGCCAAGTCTCGAGGGTATATTACAGGAATGGCTTCCCAGCGTCAGGGTTCAGGTGATGAAACCGACCTCGCCCGACCTGACGCAACCTCACCTGACCCCCCCAGCCTGACCTGACCTGACCGCTTGACCCCGTTGTCTTGCTGGTGTTTCGTTCGCGTTCCGTTCTCGTCAGGACTTGAGGTGTTCCCGTGTGGCCAGAACAATAGTAGTACGTGTTATGGTAATTTTCTTCGAAGGAATGTGTGGTAGAAGATGGTTCATGGCTGTGGGAGGGTGGAGTGGTCTGGTATGTTGGTGGAATGTTGGTGTGGGAGAAGAGCTCTTGTGTTGCCCCAGTCACTGTGGTGCTGGTCTCCATCACTCGGGGGTAGCCTTACAGTGTATCGTGTGTGTGTGTGTGTGTGTGTGGACGCGTCTGTCTGGCTCATGTACGTTTGAGGTAAAGGTTTTACGACCCTGAGAAGGGTATTTAATGCCCTGATTTCCTCTGGGGTTTGTTATATACTCATTAAAGCCTGACGTCTTGGTGTTAGCGCCCCCTGTGCCGTGTTGTTAATCTTCTACCGCCCCTCCACCTCTTCATATGACCTGTGGTCGCTTCCCCTCTGTCACCTCCACCATGTATATATATGTAGCTGCCCCGAGTTGTCGTCCTCCCCATCACCCACCACCCACGGGGTGAGGCGTGCGTGCAAGGGCGTCGTAAGGGTAATAGAGCGGGTCTTGCAGGTGTGTGTGTGTGTGTGTGGCATGGGGTGGGTGGGGAGAAGGGGCGTGCTCGCCGTGGAGGTAGTGTGCGCAGCTACTGCAGGCCAGGGTTGTAAACGCCCCTCTCCCCACCCCAGGGGTCACTGTCTGGGGTGGTGTGGGTGTTGACACCCCCAAGGGTTACTCTCTGGGGGGGGTGTGTGGTTGTAGAACCCCCAGGGGTGGCTGTGTGGGGAAGGTGGGGTTGTAGAACCCCAGGGGTTTACTGTCTGGGGTGGTGTGGTTGTAGACCCCCAGGGGTCACTATCTGGGGTGGGTGTGGTTGTAGACACCCGCAGGGGTTACTGTCTGGGGAGGTGGTGGTTGTTGACCCCAGTGTGGTTGTAGAACCCCAGAGTGGCCATAGACCCCAGAGTGGTTGTAGACCCCAGAGCGGCTGTAGACCCCAGAGTGGTGGCCGGGAGGGTGGCGTTGCTCAAGGGTGGCAACTTGTCCCACCCCCTCCTCTCGTTAAGACTTGATTGCCATAGTTCACCCACTGGCGGCACACGCGGCGTGACCTGCGAATCTCCTCCACTGGCACCGGCGCCCACCGCCGCCCCTTCGCCGTTCCCCTCCACAGCTGGCGACGGGGCCTCGGTGGTCGGGGGCTGGTCACCACCTCATGGCCCCGTCCAGGACTGCCTGCCCGGACTCGCCTGGTGCCTTCTCGCCTCGCCTCGCCTCGCCCTCCACATCTCTCGCTCACACTCATGAGTTAACGTGTGTGTGTGTGTGTGTGTCAGTGTGTAAGGGTACTGTGTGAGTGTGTCTTTGTATAAGGGTGTTGTGTGTGTGTGTGTCTGTGTCTGTGTGTAAGTGTGTGTTTGTCTGTGTCTGTGTGTGTTTTGTGTTGTGTAAGTGCTGTATGTGTGTGTGTCTGTGTGTAAAGGTGCTCTGTGTGTGTGTGTGTGTGTGTGTGTCTTTGTGTAAGGGTGTTGTGTTAGCGTTCGTGTGCGTGTGTGTGGTGGGGTGGAAGGCAAGGTCTTGCAGGAGGTGGTAGGTAGGAGTCGTGCAGCGTCTGCCTACCCGTCAATATTTTAATAGCGTGACACCTTTTCGCACACACACACACACACACACACACACCAGCCCGCCTCACGCCGGCCATCGGCGAGCGTTGTAATTAGCCCGTTGGGCACGGCGGTACGGTGGGGTGGTCGTAGCCGGGTCTTTCTACTCAAGAGTCGTACCGTGTTACTCAGGAGAGGGGGTGGGTTGAGATGGCGGATTTTCCGGTCTGTGGAACGTTTCAGTGGGTCTGTCGAAGGTCCGGATGTGGCCTCATATGTAGACGGCGAGGTAGAATTGGTGGGGGGGGGGGGTTGGTCCCATCTGTTGGTGCAGGTGGGGAGGTAGTTACCCCCATCTGTTGATGCAGGTGGGAAGGTGGGTTACCCTCCACGTTAGCTGTTGGTGCAGGTGGGAAGGTGGATTACCCTCCCCCCCAGCTGTTGGTGTAGGTGGATTACACCCCACCTAGCTGTTGTAGGTGGGAAGGTGGATTACACCCCACCTAGCTGTTGGTGTAGGTGGGAAGGCGGATTACCACCCCCCCACCCCAGCTGTTGGTGTAGGTGGAATGGTGGATTACACCCCACCTAGCTGTTGTAGGTCGGAAGGTGGATTTCACCCCACCTAGCTGTCGGTGCAGGTGGGAGGTTAGGTTACCCCCGGGGGGCAGGTGGGGGTGGGGCAGTGGCGGGTTCTCAGTACTGGACATACGTGGCATACTTGCCACGTGTTCACTGCGGGCCCATTTGTGCCGCGTTATTGACGTGCGGCGCTCGTGCTGGCCCGGGCCACGCCACGAGCTGGTCCACCCCCGACGACCACGGACGTGGGGGGCTGGTATCCTGTACGGAGAGAGACCGCTGGGACCCTCCCCCTCCTCCCCCTCCCCCATCCCACGTCACCTGCTGGTACAAGGTGACACGGGGGTGGCCTGTGAGGCCTCTTGACCTGACCTGACCTGACCATAGAGGGGTCAGGAGAGGTCGGGCGGCCGCTCACCAGACTTTTTTGACTCTGCCCTCCTTTCCCCCCCCCCCCACCCTGGGAAGGGGTGTTGGATGACCTCACCTCTCCCTCGGGGGTGGCCACCCGGTCTCCCGCTCCCTCCACAGGGGTAGTGGCTGGCGGGGGGGAGGGAGGGGGGGGGGATCTTATACCACGACCTGATTAGGTGGTAGAAAGTGACAGCTTTGATGACATGGTCTCACTCCCTCCTCCTCCTCCTCCTCCTCCTCCTCCTCCTCCTCCTCCTCCTCCTCCTCCTCCCCACCCCCTCTCGAGCGGTGTGGTTAATCCCCACTGCCTGTGCAGGTGTAGACGGGACGGATGTGCACACCTTCACTACCTGTCGTCAGGTTCAGGGGCGGTGCCTTCTGCAGGTGTGGAGGGGACGCAGCTGTGGCCGGAGGGGGTGTCCGGCGTGAGTTTGTGTGGTGGTGGTGGTGTCCAGTGGGCCTCCCCCTCTTCACCCGGCCTGGAAAAATGGGGAGGGCGGCTTATCTTGTAGTGGGGCCTTGGTCCACGCTGATGGGGAGGGGGTAGGGGGTGGCGCCCTTGTGGTGGTGGGGAGTGAGGGGAAGTGGCACCCTTGTGGTGATGGGGAGTGGGGAGGGGGAAGTGGCACCCTTGTGGGAAGTGGGGGGAAGTGGCACCCTTGTGGGGAGTGAGGGGAAGTGGCACCCCTGTGGGGAGGGGGAAGTGGCGTCCTTGTGGAGAGTGGGGGGGAGTGGCACCCATTTAGTGATGGGGAGGGGGAACTGGCACCACCTTTAAGTAGGTTCCTGTTATATAATAGTCCGGTGATGGGGGAAGGGGTGTTGGGTGTGTAGGCCACCTAAGGACCCGCGTCTGTCTCCCCACCCCCTCCCTCAACCCAAGCCTTGCTCCCCGCCGAAGGAGTGGGGTGTAGCGTTCAGTACTGCCCCCCACACCCTAAATATGTGTAGTGCCTGCCTGTGGCGTCCTGACTACACCACACCATGTGGTGGGGGGAGGATAAGTGGGGAGAGGGAGGGTGGGGATGTGGGGAGGAAAAGGACTGGTGATATGACTGTACCAGGCAACTGCTACCAACCTGGCCCTCCCTCCCCCTCACCTTCCACCTGGTTCATGTACCCCCTACCCCCCATCCACCACTCCCCTCCCCTACCCTACCCTACCCTACCCTACCCTACCCGTGCATGGAGTGTGTGTTCGTGTGTGTGTATGTGGCTGTTTTTCCCCGGGTGGTGGAATAGAAGACGGCCCTGGGATAGAGAGGGGAAGGGGAGGGGGGGGGAAGGAGAGGGAGTGGGTGGTAGAAGGAAAGGGTGGTTTGGGGGATGGGTGGGTGTGGGGTGGGGTGGGGGGGGGCGGCGGCAATTGGTGGTCCGGGCCACGGGCCGCGGGCCAGCGGGGGTTGCCATGGTGACCGAGTGACAACAAAGACGGTAGTGGTGGGTGGGTGGGTAGAGGTGGTTGGGTGGTGGGTGGGTGGGTAGAGGTGGGTGGGTGGGTGGTTGAATGGGTTATCTCGTCGATAAACTCATTACTTGCAGGTGTCCAGGTCCGCCCACCAGGTGCACGTACACGGGGGTGGGGTTGGTCACACCCCCGACAGGTGTCCTGGCAGGAGAAACCACACCATACCCACCCTACACATGACTGAACTGCACACCTGCATTACAGGTGTCCAAGACCCCCTCCCCACCACCCACCCCCACACAACCACTTCTTGGGGTTGTTCGTGTGTGGGGTGGGGTGGGGACACACACACACACACACATACACACACACACACACACACACACACACACACACACACACACACGTGAGCCTGGGCACAGCCGCTGTCACACACATGCAGCAGTCATGGTCATGTACGAGTGTGGACAGGTGTGTGTTGTGCAGGTGTCTCCCCCCCCCAGGACTGGTGGGGAGTGTTCCTGTACTTTACAGCAAGTCCGGAGTTGTGTACGTAAGGTCAGGGACGGTCGTATAGGGAGTGGAGGGGTTGGAAGGGTTGGGGAGATATGCTCAAGTCTTGGGAGGAAGACCATTTTGACGACAGCATTATGTTGGGGTTCTCTCCCCAGCTTTTGGGTTTTCTCCCCGCATGGAGACCGTGGTGTTGGTTCTCTCCCCGTATAGAGACCTTGGTGTGGTGGGTTCTCTCCCCTTATAGAGACCATAGTGCTGGTTCTCCCCCCATATAGAGACCATAGTGCTGGTTCTCCCCCCATATAGAGACCATGGTGCTGGTTCTCTCCCCGTGTAGAGACCATAGTGCTGGTTCTCCCCCCATATAGAGACCATGGTGCTGGTTCTCTCCCCGTATAGAGACCATAGTGCTGGTTCTCTCCCCGTGTAGAGACCATAGTGCTGGTTCTCTCCCCGTGTAGAGACCATAGTGCTGGTTCTCCCCCCATATAGAGACCATAGTGCTGGTTCTCTCCCCGTATAGAGACCATAGTGCTGGTTCTCTCCCCGTATGAAGACCATGGTGTAGGTTTACTGCCCGTATGGAGACCATGGTTGTTGGTTCTCTCCCCCTTATAGAGACCTTGGTGTGGGTCCTCTGCCCCTACAGAGACCTTGGTGTTCGTTATCTGTGTTGCCTAGTTACGAAGACCATGTTGAAATTTTGTTGGCTCTTGCCCTATACAGACAGCATCATGTCAGGTGTCGCCCTAGACTAACACAGCTTTCTTGGTTTTCCCTAAACTGAGACGAGTGTGGTGGTTCTCCCCTTATACTGACACCGTTTTCTAAGTCCCCCCACCCCCCACCTCTCTCTCTCTCTCTCTCTCTCTCTCTCTCTCTCTCTCTCTACTGACACCATATTCTTTGTTCATATTTTTCTTGGTTCTCTCCCCGTGCTGAGACAGCGTCCGAGGGGTTTTGTGGTGTGGTTTAGCGTCGCTGGCTGCCTATTTGCTGCCCCGGGCTCGAGCCCGAGCGCGGGCAGACGGCGCACAGCTCACACCCGGCTGTTCATCCTCAACGCGGACGACAGTAGTGATTTGCCAGCGTGTTAGATTGGTGGAGAAACAAGCCCCCACCCCCACCCCCACCCTTGCCCCTCCTCCCTTGCAGTGGCGTCGGTAAAATACCATTGCACGGTCACTACCTTGCGCCCACCCGGGAGTGTTGCGTAGTAGTACAGGAGGAGGGGTGGTGTGTCCTTATAGTAACACGGCGGATTCTTTTCCGAAGAGGTTTTATAACAGAGGCCGATCCCACCAGGTTCTGCTCCCCTCCCGCTGGAGCAGACAGACCCGGTGGTGGTCTGTCACCGTTTTCGCAAGTCCTGACGACTCGTTTGTCGCTCGGTTGCTTTTTGGGGCGTTCGCTGGCCTGTTGTGGTCTACCCTCGAGTGGGTGGGTGGTTGGATGGCTGCTACACACTCCTCCAAAGGCCAGTCGCTCTCGGAACTTAAAAAAGGATGGTCCGCGTTGGAGGCCTGCGTGCGTGGTCGTATTGCTGTCGGCCTGCGTCCTCCCGCCTGACATTACTGTTGACTGGTGTGTGTTCCAGGGATTCAACACTTGTGTAGTGACATTATTAATGTCGACACGTGTGTTCCAAGGATTTAACACTGTGTTGTGAGGTATGCGTACAACCCACGGGGGGTAGAGGCGGCTGTGGAGTGTCAACGAGTCTTATCGCTGGAAGGGGTTGATAACAGTGGTACATACGAGATAGGCTGATAAGGGGTTGGTATAGCCCTCTGGCCCACGACGGTACGACCCGTGGGTATGGCCAGTGTGGGTCTGCAGACCCACGACGGTACGACCCGGGAGATGTACCTTACGAACCCAAGGGTTTTCAATCGTCGTATTTTCGCGTACCGTGCCGTACCGCACCGTACCGCACCGTACCGTCGTGCTCAGGCAAGGCCGTACCGTTATGCTCCTGTCGCACCGTCGGGCTTCTTAGCGCGACAGTAGTGTTTGACGTGGGTAGTGGAGTTGGTGGGGGTGGTGTTGGGGGAAGGGAGGGAGGGAGGGTAGGCTTGGTGTGGGGGGTGGTGGGGGGAACTTGAAGGAGGGGGGGGGGACTATTGGGAACCCGCTCCTCAGTGGCGGGGGTCCGACAAGGCACACTAAGAGCCGTTCTCATGGATTTTACTGGTGGTCGTTCTGGTGATTCGTGTTGCCTTGGTTCCCGGTGTTGCGTGAGGTTGTTAGGCTTGTGTTGTGTGTGTGTGTGTGTGTGTGTGTGTGAGGGGGACAGAGGAACAGGCTTGGCTTTCCGTAACCGCCCAGGACGATGAAATATGCATGGGCGGCAGGCAGTTTCTGGCTTGTGGCTGCCGTTGGCGTGCCCCCGTTCAGAGGGAGGGAGGAAGGAAGGGGGAGGGGGGGAGGTGCTGTTTTCGGCGTGAGGGGGTCACTATTATAGGTGTTGTTATCGGCCGTCGGCTTGGCCGGCTGCTCGCGGGTCCTATGGAGAGGAAGGAGAGGGAAGGAGGTTGGTGTTCAGCCCGTGGGCAGGGTGGATGGGGGGCGCGGGCGTGCTCTACAAGGCCCTCCCCCCTTACCCTACGTAGTAGAGCCCTAGGGCTCTCCACGCCCTGGCAGGGTGGGTGGTGGCCTTGCACCGACCCCTTTGCCACGGTCTACCCCCCCGGCGCCTCCGTCCACCGGCAGGTACTGTATGTGACGAAGGAGGTAACCCCGCTGTAGCTGGGAGACCGACCCCCACCCCTCTCCTCGACTAGGGAGAGGGGTCGCCGGTCCAGGACGTCTCTATGGCCGTCCATATGACTTGTTTCCCCCCCCCCCTGCAGGAGGGGGACGGGTGTTCAGACTGTGAGTGTATTGATTCATAGGACGGGACACGTCTCTTCAGTTTTGATGGCCTGCTTGGTAGGCTGGGGCTATCGTAGTGCTATACGCCAAAGGGGGAGGGTTGATATGGGGGTCGAAGACGCCAGCAGTAGCCAGGGTTGATGGGGAGTGGATAGGAGGGGGTGGATGATGGTACAGGCAGGCGTGGATGCGTTACAGTGTGAGTAAGTGGCCCTTGGTTCGGATTGCATGAGGACCTTATGGTAATGACGGGATGACCATTCTCTATTGTAAGGTGGTGTGTGGAGGATACAGCTGTAATATACATCTTAAGGTGACCCAGCATACTACATGGTCGACGTGGAGGGTACAGCTGTAATATGTACCCCAGCCTGTTTATCGGCCAGTCCAGAGGGGAGGATGAACAGCCGGGTCGGCAGCGGGCCGACTGTCGCCCTCGGGATTCGAACCCGGGCTAGAGAGACTGGAGAGGTAGTAGAGAGGGAGATAGGGTTGTTTGTGTGTGTACCGGCAGCTGGCGTGGCCAGCCAGCTGGTGTGGGGAGCGTATAGCAGAATGCACTCGATAGCAGTACCGAGTTCCTGACCCACGTCTCCACCTGCAGGGGGGAGGAGGGGCGAGCTGTACCGTCCTGGGTACTGTGCTTACGGCTCGGCATCCTCCATCCTCCATGCTTTTCTCCGAGGGCACCAGGGGGGAGCTCGTTCTCCGGGCACGTTGTGTGAAATTACGTGGTCCTTCGTCAGGTCCTGAAGGCGGCCCGTACTTGGTTGGTTGGATAGGCGAGCGAAAAGGCCTGCTCGGTACAGCCTCCCTCCGCTGCAAGGAGGACTGGGTGGGTAGTGGGTGTGTGTGTGTGTGTTACGATGATGCTCTGTATATTTTGTGTCGTGTAGACGCGTGTTTCTGTAATTTTCAGGTATCCTTGAAAAGATGGTTGGATGTGTTTACGGGATCACTCGGTTCGGGTCTGTAGGGCGTGGACAAGACTTGACTCAGGACCTGCCTGGCGTGTGGGCCAAGGGGGCCTCTTGCAGAGAGTGTCCTCACTTCATATGTTCCTATGGTCTATTTGACTGTCTCTGTTGGTCCGTTTTGTGTGTGGTGTGGCGCGCCCGTGCTGTGGTCTGCAGGGAGGGGGTCAGTGTATTCCGAGGTGCCCTCCGTCGCCCCGTGTGTTTTCGAGTGGTGTAGGGGGGTGCCTCTCCCCCCACCACCCCCCACCCCCGGGACCGTACTCAGATAGGGTCGTGACGTGTCCAACCTCCCCCCCTCCCTCCCCCTCCCCACGTCCTACCAACTCCAAAACCCCCTTCCAAACGTAACATTACGGCGCGGTGGGTTGATTGCCTTCCGACGTGTCACGCCCCGTCCTGGAGGGCGGGTTCTCTCGTGCGTTTCGCAATTGTTATCATTGCCTCCCGTTGGCGTTACCTGAAGAAGGCCTGCCTGACGGAGTAGTGTTGTGGTCGAGGTGGCCTCTTGTGTGTGTGTGTGTGTAGTGGTGATGTGTGTGTGTGTGTGTGTGTGGAGTCTTGGAGGCGGTCGGTGTAGGGCGGGTTTTTGCGTGTTGCCAACTGGTGTGTGTGTGTGTGTGTGTGTGTGGTGTGTGCGTCTCGACAGGTTCATTGCCTTCTGCCCTAGCGGCTCTCTTGGAGAGCTGTAGTCGCCGTGGGAGAAGTCCTGGTGGACGAGGGAGACGGGTGGATATAGTCGTGGTAAAGCATTTAAAGGAGGCACTGTGGTGATGGTCCGTCCGTCCCCCTCCCCCTCCGAAACACACACACACACACACACACACACACACACACGCACACACCTTGTATACCAGCTTCAGTCACTACTTAAGCCATAGATCCCAGCATGAAGAGCTGTGTGTGTGTGTGTGTGTGTGTGTGTGTCTGTGTGGCTATAGAGGAGCGAGTAAGACTTAGTAACTCAGATGTTCATTCTTATCGGCGTTTGTGTCACCCTCTCAACCTTAGCAAGTGCGGTGTCCCTCCCCCCTCTCTCTCCCCCCGCCCTTCCCTCCCCTCCCCTACCCCCCTCCCCTCCCGTTACCCAAATAGAAAGGGAAAGTTGAACCCACGTGTCGGCAGGTGTTGCATGGGGGGCGGCGCCCATGTCATCCCGCAAGTCCTGAGGGGCCGTCATGGGTCGGTGACACACACACACACACACACACACACACACACACACACACACACACGGGGTGGGGGGTACGCAGCGCCCGGGATTGTGTCTACCATTTTGTGTACCCCATGCCATGGGGTTTGTGTTAGTGAAGGCAACTCCGTAGCTGTGTTACGAAGGGCGTCACCCCGTCATTGATGGGGTCCTGTGTGTGTGTGTGTGTGTGTGTGTGTGTGTGTCCTCTCAAACCAGGGTCAAGGCCAGCACGTGGGCCAGGCGGGCTGTTGGGATCCCCAGCCCCGAGAGGAACCCGTTCTGGCCCCGCGAGCCTCCCTCGACGGAGGCAGTACCCGGCCCGCTCCTCAACCCGGGCTCTGTGCTGCTGTTAACTGTACGTCTATGCATGCATGGCTTGGAGTTCTGTGCCTTCTGTGGGTCTGCGGCCCCTCCTCCGAGAGGGAGCGAGGAGCGACCCACCTTGGCTAACCTGGCATACCGTAGGAGTGCTGTCTCCCCTCCACTTCGAGCTCGGTCCCATTCACCCTCACCGTTCGGGCTGGCGATGTACAACCGGAGACCTTTTGCTCTTCTTCGTCAGTAGTTCTTAGTCAAGTCGACTTGCCCCGCGGTGGTGCTCCTATCCCCCCCTTCCCCCCCCCCACACACACACACGTAACGAGTGACGCGTTACGCCCGAAAAGTGGTGCGGAGGCAAGGTGTGGTTCAGGTTGAGAGCAGACCGTATCGGCGAGGGGTCGTTCTACTACTTCGTCGGTGTAGTGAGGTCGTTCCTCGGACCTGCTACCCACCACCCAGCCTGCCGGAGGTCAGCCTGGGATACGTATCCGGTGGACTCCGGCCGGTGGTGGGTAGTGTACTGCCTCCGCGCACACGGCAGCGAATAACGTCGTCATCGCCAGTAACGTTGTAGCTCTTGGTGTAGCCGTATCGCCTGTAGCCGCCAGCGTTGTAGCTGTGGTGGGTGGCCTGTGGTAGCAGGCTGGGGAGTGGGGGAGGGAGTCTCCTCGACCACCGGTGGACAACGCTGGCGACGAAGCCGTTGATCTGCGATGCGCCATTTTTCTCCCGACTCTGATGCCCCTCGTCACGAGCCAGCGTGTGCGTCTCAGTAACTTAGGGAGGAGGAGCTAGCTCTCCAGCCTGTTGTAGGAGGAGGATGATGTTCGTTCACCCCTCCCCGCGTGGTGTGGAGGCTGGGAGCCAAGCCGGCTGGAGATCGTGTGGTGCGCAGCGTTAAAATCGCCGGCAGGAGAGTTGCGGGAGGAGGAGGAGGAGGCGGAGGCGGGTGTGTGGTGTGGTGGGTGCCGGTGTTGGGTTGCTGCCTTGCCTGGCCTCCCTCCCTCCCTCCAGCTGACGCTCCTCAACAGCTTGGTTAATTGTGGGCTCCCGTGGTCTGTCCGTGGCTGCACGCCCTTCTCTCGACTGACCACAGAACCCGAACTTTAATTTTTGGGACAGGCAGTGGGGAGCGTAGAGGAGCTTGGTGATCTAAGGGGGAGGAAGCCTCCAAGGGCGTCCACGTTTCCCTGCAAGCACAAGGAGCGCAGCCTTGGAGTTGCAGGAGCTCTTGGGAAGATATTTATCGTTGACAGAACTCGCATCACGATTTGAACTAGACAGATTCTAGGAGGAGATGGTTAGGCCCTGACAGGGCCAGACTCGTGTCTCTGGAGGGTTGATTAGTGGAAGAATGACTAGTCGAGCGACTGAGGCTATTGTAAAGATGCTGTTAATTATTCTACAGGACTCTGTTGTGGTGAGGGGATGTATATATATATGGCACTTGGGAATAAATTAGTATGACAAGAGCACATAAGGAAAGATCCTTTGATGACTCCTGCGTAGTTGTAACCTGCGTTGATTTTCCTCCTTTCCCTAAGGGAACCTCACGCTTCACATGATAACAGCACTTTTGACACACTCCCCAAATCTGCCTATCGCGACAGACGTCTCCAAGGGCACCCATCAGCCCCTGGCTCGCCTAATCCGCCAGGACACCCCAGGTCCTCACCCACAAAGCTTCTCCCCTGATGCTGAGTCTTCTTCGCCCTCCCAACACACACACACACACCAGACCCCGGTCCTTGGGTCTAAATGCCGGTACCTGGACGTGCCCTCATCTCTCCTCTCCATTAACTCACCACACAGCGTCCCTTCTCAATGTGTGGCGTCTCTAGGGGCGCCCCCCGCTGCTGCAGGAGGTCAGGTACTTCGAGTAATGGCCACAGGTGCCGCTAGACGAGCACCTCTTGCAGTGAGCGACGATGTTGGTTTGCCTGGCGTACAAATTGTGTTTGCTTTCAGGTGATCGAGTCGTAGATGTGTGTCACTGCAGCGGTGCCCTTGAGTCGACTAGACGATTTTGCTGGAGGACATTATGTACAGTGGAGGTGGTGGGTGGGGACTAGGGGTCACTTGTACGGTAGGTAGCAGAAATGATCGCTAGGGCGTTGTTCGCTGGCTGGCTGGCTGGCTGGCCGTCCAGCACCAGAACCATTTTTAGTTCGGGTCTTGCTTTGGGTTATGTCCATCGCGTGGTGCTTAAGGCCTCACGTGAAGGCAAGTCTCGTGTGGGTATGTGGATGTTGGTGATGGAGATGGTCCGGCAGGTTACAGTGGTGGGCTCTCGGGGGCCTGTTTGTTCAGTGATCGGACGCAAACATATGAGAGGCTGGATCGGCGCTGTTTTGTATGTATATAGGCAGGAGAGCATCACGTTTATATATAGACAGGAGTGCAAGACGTTTATATAGAAAGGACATTACATAGGCAAGTTACAGACAGAAGTGGGCCGCCATAGATAGGCCTCCTTTTGAGGCGAGGACGAGCGTGTTTGTAGTCAGCTTCCGACAGTCGCGTCCTGAATTATTCCCAAGACTTGTTGAATGAGGGGCGGACGGCCGATGCCCGTGCCTTATCTTGGGGTTCGGGCAGCAGACGAACGTTAGCGTGGCGTCGTTGGGAGAGAGGGAGAGAGAAAGGGAGGGAGAGGAGAGGCTCACACAGGCAGGCCGGGTAGAGGGTAAGGCGGCCGGGGCTCGCGTGTCACCCGCTGTTGCCCTGAGACAACCGCCAGGAGGCCCGACCGCCGCCGCCACCACCCTCAGTTGCCAACCCTCCCATTTTTGCGTCCTGTTTTATCCCTCCGCTCGAGCCGCGAAGGGGGCCCGGTTCTGAAGGGTTTGTGTGTGTGTGCGTGTGCGTAGGGCATCGCCCTGCCTGTCCCCCTGAAGGTGGTCGTGGCGTAAGGGGTCGTTACGGGCGGCGTGAGCGGAGGGCGAGGTGTTGGAGTGTGTGGCAAGACGGGGGCCCTCCCGTGTGAGGAGGTGTGCACAGCCTCCCTGGCCTGCCAGTTCTCCTCACCTGCACGTCCTGAGCACAGGTGGCCGCCCTCCGCTCCCCCACACCCCCTATTCTTTCATTTTCAGCATCCTCCCTCCTCCTCCCGCCCGCCCCTCCTCTTCCCTCTCCACCTCGCGTCTTGAGTGAGTAATCTTCCCGTCGGAGTCAGCAGCAGCAGCAGCAGCAGGAGCGACATCTCAGAGGCTGCTGTACCCCCTCCCAACCCCTCCCCAGTGTACCGTGGTGAGTGTTGAAGTCTCGTGTTGTAGTGATGAGTGTGTTGGTTGGGTTGGGTGGCCAGAGCTGGAGTACTGATGCCGCCCCCGACCGACCAGCTACTAGCCAGCCAGCCGCCCCTGTGGTATTCCCTCAACCGACGAAGTGCAAGTTAGTGGTACAGTGTCGGGGGAGAAGGTGCGCGGGGACGCCCCGGTACGGTGTTGTGGGGATGGGGAAGACTCGGTGGTACATCGAGGCGGCCGTGGTTGGTAAGAACGCATCCGGCCGGCGTGGTTGTGGACCAGCCACGTTTCTCCGCTTTCCGTACCCCCCTCCTACACGCCCGGCCTGCCTGGCTGCTACCACCACCACCACGACCCTCTCCCCCTACCCCTAGCCACGGTGCAGGATCCACAGCACCCCTCCTGCAGGGACGCCTGGCTGAGAGGGCGAGAGGGGCGGCTTGGGCTTGCCGTATCCCCCACGTCCGGGTTGCAAGGGCGTGCCTATCCTGGGTGAGGGATTGTTGCCACATGGGACGACCGACCACCACCCCCCTCCCCTCGCTGGGCTGTCGGACCCACCCACAGCCTCCTCGGGCAGGACCTCTTAGCTGGTGGAGGGAACGCGCGTCTTGCCTTGCCGGCGTAGCCCCGGCGAGTTTGGTGGTTGGCTGCTGCTGCTGTGTGAGGCATTTCCCAGGCTGAGTGATGAGGGGGTAGGTGGGCCGTCCGTGCCTCGGGGGACTCCCTCCGGACCACCGTGGCTGCCCTGGCCACCTCCACTTGTCCTCTTCCTCCCCCTCCCCCCTCAGCACCTCAACCGTGTGTACCTGACTCTGTCGTAACTCGCGTACTTGACCGTAACGCTCAGCGGCGGCGGCACGGTACAGCCTCCTCCTCTGGGGGCAGGGTACGCACCGCGTGACGTCACACACCCGGGGGTGGGCCCGGCCGGCATACGCACCGCCGCGCTTCGGCCTTCCCCAGCACGACCTACGCACGTGGCGGGGCGCGCTCGCACACACACACACACACACACACACACGCCTGTCGTCGCCTCCTTCCCAGAAACTGGGACAGGATTGTCACCTGATGTCCCCCTCCCATGTGGACAGTCCTGGGATGGGGGCGAGACGAGAGTCGCGTGTGTGGCGGGTAACGTTGGTGAGGGCTGGGGGTCTTCTCCCTCCCCTCCACTCCTCCCACCACACACACACACACACACACACGCCTCCACCCTCAGGTGTTGGCCGCCCCCGGGGCGCTCGTTGGGGCCAAAGGCGGCCCCCCAAACGCCACCCGCCCCCGCCCCTCAGCCATATTTAGCCCTATATTGTCTTCGGTGGTATGATAAAGAGGTTCTTCCGCCTATAACCAGGGCTCCAAGTGTATACTAGGAGAGGTGTAGCCTCCACCTGGTGTGGCTGTGTCGACACACCGCCCTGCGTGACGCCAGTCCTGGCCGTCGCGCCCAGTGATCAGGCCTATAGATTTACGTGAGACGCATAGAATGGGCGTCGTCTCCCACCAGTGAGTGGTGGGGGCGTCGACCAGGTGACCTTCATCTGCCAGTGGGTTGAGATATTCCCGTGTATAGTGATGGTGGGGTTCCTCCTCCTCCTCCTCCTACTACCCCAGCTGAGTCCAGACGGCTCTCCTGGGAGCTGGAGGCCTACCTGACGCCTCCTGCCTGCCTCCCCCCAACCATACCTCCTAACCTCACACACCCGCCGCTTCTCTCACCTGACCCAGGCCTGCCTGCACCCGCTAGGCCTACCATAGCTTGACCACGCTCAGCAGAACGGGCGAGCTGCTGCTGTACCCCAGCCAGAGTGGCAGGACAGGGCTACGGGAGAGAGGTGTAGTGGTGCTCACAGCTGTTGGACGAGTGCGTTTTCCTGCTGACCTTAGCGGTAGTGGCCTACTGGTTTTTGTCCAGAGACCCTCCTCCCCCCTGCCTCTGCCCGTTCTCTTCCTCCTCCTCCTCCTCCTCCTCCTCCTCCTCCTTCTTCCTCCTCCTCCCACTCACGCACGAAAGCTGAAAGTAATCGAAAGTTCGACATCCGACCGACATGCCTTGCATTTACGACAGGTGCTTCGGATGTCGGACCCTCCTGGGGCTGTGTGTGGTGGTGATTCGCCAACCGCGGTTGGTTGTGGCTTTGGGGGCGGCGTGGTAAGTGGCCCCCCTCACCATGGTTGTGATGTGCTGGTTATTATAACATATTTTTTTGTACATACGAGATAGCTCATATGACCCGCGAGATAGCTCATATGACCCGCAACACAGCCTCAATCACGGAAGCTTGTGTTGTGTGTTGTTTGGGGAGGCGAGTATTGCGTTAGCGTGTGGTTGGTGGCTGCATGCCCTCACCCCTGGAGGAGGCCGTCTGGAGCCGTGGTGGTGGTGGTTGTGGTGGTGATGGCGCCCCCATCGTGGCTCAGTCACTGTGTTGAGGTGACTGTGGTGTCGCCTCTTGCCTTGGCGCGTGTTGGTGCTTAATGGAGTTGTCGGACGTTGAGCCCTCTCAGCACCCCACCTTCGCCGGACGGGGAATGCAACTTGTGGCGCGGACGGAGAATGAGGAGGTGGACTTACGAAGTGGTGGTTGGCTGGTAGGAGCAGGAGCTGCTGCTGCCCAGCCTGAAGAGTGCAGGAGGACTCGCCTTCCTCACACACACACACACACACACACACAGAGTCCTCGCAACCGAACCGGGTGGGTAACAACACTCACCTACCGTCACACACCCACTTCCCCCCGGCAACCCTCTGTAGCAGCTGCTGCGTGAGGATTGCCTCCCCTCCCCCCCGTCAGCAGCGCCATAGTTTTCCTACCGCCTTTCACCGTGTTTGCGTGGGAGGCCGGGGCCCTTCCGCGTGTTTGGAGAGGGGGGGGGGGTGTTCCTCGGAAGGCGGTGACGCCTTCGGGTGTTGCAACCTTCGGGGAAGTAGCTACCTCAGGTTAGGGGCGCGGTACACTGCCGCAGTGCAAGACAGGGGTTCCCTCCCTTACCGACGACCCTCCCTCCCTCCCTCCCTCCTTCCCGTCCACTGTCTGCGGCCACGGGGATCCTCTCTCTCTAGCGTCCGGGTGTGTGTGTGTGTGTGTGTGTGTGTGTACCGTCACCCCTGTGTGTGCATCTGCACGCTGTCGGTGGAGCACAGCTTTGGATCACTACCTGCGGTGCTCGGGGAAGTGGCGTAGGGGCGTCGTGCGTGCGTCCTCGCTGCCCTGCAGGTGTCAGCTCAGTAACGTGGCTCTGTAGGACGTTACGCGTTTCCCTCCAGGGTGTGGGAGCGCAATACCCTATGAGCAAGAGAGTGGGAGGAGGTGTGTGTGTGTGTGTGTCTGGTCCAGTTTGCTGTGCGTGGCGACGTGGTTGCAGAGGTTATGTAGGAGGCAGTGTCGCGTCTGAAGGCGTCCTGGCGAGTGGATGGAGAGAACCCAACCCGCCAGGACACGAACCGATCCCACGTCACTGCCAGTCGTAATGAACCTGTTGACCCAGCCACTTGACGGAGTTCCCCTAGGAGTACACACACGTGCGTCTCTCACGGTGTGTCGGGTGTTGGCGGCGGAGGAGGAGGAGGAAGAGGAGGATGTTGGGTCGGTCGGTGGTGGTTGTGAGTGGGGGGGCAGGAGGAGGAGTAGGAGGCCGCCGCTGCCGCCGCCCCGGCAGGATTGCCGGGTACCGCGCCTTAGGTCAGGTTCTCCACACACACACACACACACACACAGCTTTCACCGGCACTACTCTAGTTCATTGACCAAGCGAAGACCCGACCGACGGTGGTCTCTTGCGGGCAGGTGTGTGTGTCTAGGGCCCCGGCTGGGTTTCCCGTCTGCGTCAGCGGCGGCGGTGGTGGTAATGGTCGGTCGGTCGGTCACCGAGTGAAAGGTTGGGTATCGATGCACGCCGCCCAGAGTGGGTGGCAATCCTCGAGAGGGGGGGTATAGAAGTTCCATTGATATCAATAAGGATGGACACCCAACCCGCTGATTAGATGAGTTACCGCCTTCGTGGACGGGAGACACACTCTCTCGTTAGCCGTGTGTTGGGTAGCGCTGTGTTGCCTGCCCTCTGGCGGGCTGTTCCCACACGGGACGTGGCCTGGGTTGACCCAGCATCGGGAGGCCAATTCGGTAGTTAGACTCAAGAGTGACAGTCAGTTAGCTAAGGGATGTACGGGGTGTCCGCCCCTCCGTGGTCGGCCGTCGGAGGGGCTGCTTCAGCGCCGTCAGGAGATCAGCCTCCGAGGAAATGCTGCAGTGGCGTGTGCCACATTTGTGGTGTGTGTGTGTCACGGACCAGTGTCCCCGGTGATGTGCCCTAGGGGCGCCGCCGCCGCCCCACCTGGGCCTACCCGAGCCCCACTCCTCCCGCCGCCACAGCAGGAGATTCACGACAACCCGCTCCTTGGCCCTGCTTTAACACCCATATTCTTTTACTGCTGCGGGAGGAGGACTAATTTGGTTTTACGGCCGGAACACCAGCCGGGGGAAGATTGGGACCGTGTACTTAGAAGATGGCCCGGAAGAGGCCTGACGCGGGAGGACCAAAGGACCCTTTTTTTTATTTTTTTCATTACTTTAAAGGTTTTAGGTTATAATTATAGCCTGATTTTGTTTGTGGGTGGCGTATCTCGGACCTAACACCTTCCTCAGCCTCGCCTAGGAGCTCCGTAGGCTGCTACATCCTTGAATATTCACATTGGGCTTTTTAAATCCCCCCCCTCCTCCCTCCCTCCCCCATCCCTCCTTTCTCAGTCGTGTGCACGCCCGGTAGTACAGCTGAGGGGAGGAAGGGTGAGGAGGAGGAGGAGGAGGAGCCTGCGTCGGGTCGGGTGTGCTATAGCACGCTGGTGGTTGGTGGTGGTGGTGGTGCTGGCGCTGCTACTAGCGGCGTCGCCTTCTGCAGGAAGGCAAAGCCGGAAAGTTTAAAGGTGGGGGAGGGGGTGCGTGCGTGCTCGGCTCTCTCTCTCTCTCTCTCTCGCCTCATAACCCGAGGTTTGTTATGCCAAGGAAGGCGCGGGCCGGGCAGGGTGTCCAGTGTATACTAGTGGGTCATTAGCGAGGCCGCTCACCTGAAGCCCAACCCACGTTCCTCCCTTCCGTCCTCTCCTCCTCTCCACTTGCAGTCTTCACAACTGTGAGGAAGAGGAGTAGGCGGAGGCTGACGGCGCCGGGGGGCCGTCGACGTCACTCGCCCGCAAAAGAAAAATGTTTTTCGGAACTTTGAGATGTGTGTGTGTGAGTGTGTGGGGTAGATGGCGGGGGTGGTGAAGGGGGCGGCGACGGAGGAGGAACTTCCACTCCACCCAGCGCCACGGTGGACATCGCCTCGCCTGCCGGAGGAGGACCGTGGAACCGCTGGTTTCTGACGGCTCGCGATAAACAGGGTAGTGCCCCACGCCCTCCCGCCCGCCCACCCGTCCCGCCCTCTTGGTTACGCGTGGCTCCTCGTCCCGTCCCCGCGGGAGATGGTGACGCTTTTGTCCCCTGTGCCGCTCCTCCGCTTTGGGCCGTACTCGGGTGAGGAAATATTTGCATGCTTCCATCTCGTCACGGTCTGGTGTCATGGCGAGGGTGCCTCAGGTCTACTAGGCTGGCGTATTGGGAGGTCCAGATCGACCAGTTTGAGGTATTGGGCGGTCCAGTTTCCCCTGGCTGGGGTATTGGGGGGGTCCAGATCGACCAGTCTGGGGTATTGGGCGGTCCAGTTTCCCCTGGCTGGCGTATTGGGAGATCCAGATCGACCAGTTTAGGGTATTGGGCAGTCCAGTTTCCCCTGGCTGGGGTACTGGGGGGGTCCAGATCGACCAGTCTGGGGTATTGGGCGATCTAGTTTCCCCTGGCTGGGGTATTGGGGGGGGGGTGTCCAGATCGCCCAGGCTTGGGTATTGGGTGGTCCAGTTCCCTACCAGGCTGGTTTGGGGGGGGGGCTAGTTACTAACCCCTGCCTGGCACAGGGGGCCCAGGTTCCCCAGGTTGGCCTGAGGGGGTGCGGGGCGGTAGTAGCTAGTTAGCTTCCCCAGGCTGGCTTATGTGTGGTGGGCGATGCAGTCCTCCCCCAGGCTGGCTTAAAGGGGGGGGGGGGAGAGAATGATCCAGTTTCCCCCACCACCCTCCCCCAGGCTGAGGGGGGCGAGGGTAGCCCAGTGACCGGTGTGGGTGGCTCAGGTCTCCCCCCCCACCCCTTCCCCCGCCTCCCCCCCCCAGGGATGTGGTTGTCAACAGTGGCACGTGCTCCCCGTGGCAGGCCCAAGATTACGAAAAAAAAAATATTGACTCTCCACCTTCTCTCTCTCTCTCTCTCTCTCTCTCACTCTCCCCCGGGGGGGGGGGGAGAAACAGGGCCATGATAGTGCTCGGCTCAGTATAAACAATGGCACGTGCTCGGTGGTCGCCTCTCGTTCCTGTGTGTGGCTCATCTCTCCTCCTGCTGCCGCTGCTGCTGCTGCTGCCGCCTGCGGTTGCAGATGCCGTGGCTGCGGCTTGCGGTGGTAGGAGGTGGTGGCGGCGACGGAGCGGTGAGGTGTGGTGTATAAACTGCCGTGCCGTGAGAGTGGCGGTGGTGGTGAGGTGAGGTGAGCAGGGGGTCGTGGTTTGAGTAGTCGTCGAGAGTCTGCCTCCCCTCCCTGGTCGTCGTCCTTCGTGTGTCACGTCTCACCACAGGCCTCACAGTGAGGCGGAGATGTGGTCGTATGTACGCCACTGTGGCGTACGCCCGGTAGCAACGCGTAAGGTGAGGAGGTGGGGAGGTCACGGGAGACGGTCGGACAGACTGACTGAGGACGTAGTGGGTGGGTGGAGGAGGAGGAGGAGAGGGCGTGAGTTGTGGGTCTCTCTGGCACCTCTCCTGCTTGAGGGCCGGATTTGGCACACTGTGTGGCGCTGTGGGGGCACCCTGGGTATGCGTAGGGTGATGGGTGGCAGTGACCCAGGTGTTGGCAAGCGTATGGTACTCGTGGCTTTGGTATGTTGGCCCACACCGCCCCGGTAATGTTGGTACTGGTCACGCTGCTGGTGCACTTCTACCCTACC
Source organism: Panulirus argus (assembly GCA_038088735.1). Classification (NCBI taxonomy): domain Eukaryota; kingdom Metazoa; phylum Arthropoda; class Malacostraca; order Decapoda; family Palinuridae; genus Panulirus; species Panulirus argus. Next base: position 19,182 of record JAYMFT010224253.1, on the reverse strand, counting down.
CATGAGTTCACCGTGGGGTCGCCCTTGTCTCAGGAGCCGTTGTGAGGTTGATGTCAGGCGGGGCGGACTGTGCAGTAGCACCACCGCTGTGAGATGCGTGATGCCCTAGGGAGACAGACGGGCGTCGCCGTGGCCCAGCGGAGGTCGTCGGATCGTGTGTGGCGAGACAGCGTCATACCCCTGGCCTATCCAGGGGCGTCCCCCACCACAACATGGTCGACCCTCCACCCCATTATACGGGCATTAGGCTTCTTCCCACCCCGGTCTCGTCCGGCGGCAGGCAGACAGTGTCTCAGGGGAAGTGTGGAGGTGTCCAGATCGACCCACTCTATAACAACTTCCTCGATCATGCCAGTAATGATAGGGACCCTGATCCCACCACCCACCACACATCTGGCTGCTCTCTCGCCGCTGAGTCCGTCCTCATGTATGCATGGTCGCCCCGCCCCACTTCACCGACCTCTCTACCCACTGTACGCCCACGTACACACCCCCCATTTAAGCCGAGACGCGCTCTTGTCCGCTTCGTCTCGCACGCGTACATGTACCTCCATACGCCCGTGTATTCCAATCAGGGCGTATAAATCGGATTGCAACGCTGAGGGAAGCAACGCCAGTCTACAACCCTGGTGCTCCCGTGTGCCTCCCTCCCTCCCTCCCACTCCGACACGCTCGCCTGTATCCCAGCACGTGCAGGTGTGGGTGGCTTGGGACGGGACGTGGTGGCGCGTGTCGCGTCGGGATGCCCGTGACTTTTGACGCATCTAACGCGCCAGCATCCCCGGCCTCTGTGGTGGTCACGGACACGCACGCACACGCACACACACACACACACACACACACACACACACACACACACACCGCTGGGACGGTACGCTGGGGAAGCCTCGTGCCAGGGTTTGGGTATTACCCTTCGTAGGTGTGTGTGTGTGTGTGTTTTGTGGGGCGCTGGGATGGGATAGATGGGACGCTAGGGTGGTTAGGTGGGGGTTGCTGGCGCGGATATTAAAGTGGTGGTGGGGGTGGTGGAGCGGAGGTAGGGAGGGGGTATTGGGTCGGCTTGGCAGGTGGGAGGCGTTGGGACAGCTGTGATCGTAGAGGTACAGGAAGCAATTCATGTTTCCCCGAGAGCACTTACTGCTGTGTTTCCCCAGCCACCTGCTCTGCTCTTCCTCCTCCTCCTCTTCCTCCTCCCCATCCTCCTCCTCCTCCTGAGGCTGTAGGGGAGACAGACAAATATGGTGCTGGTGGTCTGATGTGGTGGCCAGAGCATCAAGATGAATAGTAGCAACAGTGCTGGTTAACCATTAGGCTCTAGTGCCCCACAAATCCCACAGGGTCGGACACTCTACGTGATGAGATTGAGTGGCGCGCGCGCGCACACATCAACGGATACGGTCAGGACTGACTGGTGCACGTGCAGTGTACGGTCAGGACTGACTGGCGCGCGTACACATCACCGTATACAGTCGGGTGTGTGACAGGACTGGGTTGTGTGTGTAGCGTGGGCATCGAGCTAGGTCCGGGAGGATGGCACCTGTATTCCGTCGGACCGGGCAGGTAGACGGGGTAGCACCAAACGGATGGACCTGAGGGGGGACCTTCTCGGCGAGCGTCGGTTAACGTTGGCGTATATGGGGAAGGGGAAGGATGGGGGGAGGGTTAATGATTATTATAACGTCCACCAGGGGCGTTATGGTGGCTGCTCCAGCTGCCCCACCTAACTGACGGAGTTATTGCCGTAGTGGTCGAGGGCCGTGAGGTTTACTGTGGCGTGAAGGGTGCTGGTGGTGACCCTACGACACACGACCCTCTATCTTCCCCCCCCCCCTCCCTACTGGTGCTGTGGGCAGACGTCAGACAAGTTCTCACGAAGGTGCCAGGGTAGGTTGAGTATTGTGAGAGAGTCTTTGAGGGGGGCCGGCAGTGGCCCGGGCGACGAGAGTCGGCACTGGCCCGGCTGATGAGGGCCGGCACTGGCCAGGGCGACGAGGGCCGCCACTGGCCCGGGCAATGGGGAGGGCTGTAGTGTTGCGGTGTGCCAGCCAGACCCAAGTGTTCCCCCGGGCCCTTCGTCAGAGACGCTCTAAGAATGTTATTACTTTAGAGTCACCATCAGGGATGGTGTGGAGCCGAGAGGAACGTGGAGGAACTCCTCTAGCTATCCTGGTCGGGTAGTTTGCCTTACCTGAGACGTTATGGAGCGGTTAGCGTTCCCGACCGTGACGCATTCACGGCCCGTACGGGGTCGGGGAGTGTACGGGTTCGATTCCTGGTTGGTGCGGCAGTCGATCCAAAGTCAACCCAGCTGTTCATCCTCCCCTAGGGGGCTGGTAGATAAAATGGGGGCCTGGCTTAGGACATTCAGTCGCCCATGGCGACTGGGTTGATAGACCAATGTGTTGAGGGTCTTGTGTTGTCGTGCCCCAGGGGGGTGCCCTGTCGCCTCCCCAGAGTGAGGCACAGGCCCAAAGACCTCTTACAGAAAATAGGTCACTCGTTCGTCTTGAGCTCAGAGGCGATGAAAGGTCTCTCGGAACAGCATGGTGTGTGTGTTTTTCCGTGTGGCTCCTGTATTATAACGCCCTCAACGCCCAGGGCAGTGCGACACGTTATCACAATGGGTTGAAAGTAATTGGAAAAAAAAAATAAGATTTGATTGTCTTTTCATCATCTCTCCCTGCCCTTAGTGGACACCTGGGCTGCCTAGGGTATTCCTGGTCCTCCCGTGTTCCCTACATCGACTCTTGACGAGATAAGTGGGCTTCAGGTGTGTGTGAGAGAGTGCGAGAGAGAGAGATCATGGGTACGTGAGGCCGGGGGGAGAGGCGGGGCGGGCTGGTGTAAGGCGACAACAGCTCTTGACTAAAGTGTTTCCTGTGTGCGTGGGCGCCGGCGGTGGTGGTGGTGGTCCGTGACGGGCAGGTGGCCCGCCACGGACTGGCCCGAAATACTTAACGTGCTAAGCGCGTCCTGCAGGGGAGATGCGGGTGGCTGGGTGGGTGGGTGGGGAACGCAACCACCCAGCCACCCGCTGGACATGCTGTATGATCTTCCCGTAGACCCGCAACCACCTCCCCTCTCCTCCCCAATAATAGGGTATGTGGGGGGAAGGGGTTTGAGGAGGGGTGGGTGGCACCGTCAGCGCCCCCAGCGGGTGTGGTGTGGTGTGTTTGGAAGGACACTGGCAGGCGTACGTGTGTTGGGTGGGTGAGGACGGGGAGGGGTGCCAGTGGTGGTGGCCACTTCAGAGCCTGGGCAACCGTGTGGGCCCAGCTGCTCCTCCTTGGACGTACTCGGGATAGAAAGGCTAGGAGTAGCCTGGTTGGACGGGCTAGGGAGTGGGAGTAGGCAGCCACGGACCATAAGCGGGCGTGGAACATCAGTGGACTGTTGGTGGGCGTGGGACCGCAGTGGATCGTTTTTGAACGTGGGACAACTGTGGGCCGTAAGCGGGCGTGGGACAACTGTGGACCGTGGGCGGGCGTGGGACAACAGTGGATCGTGGGCGAGCGTAGGATAACTGTGGACCGTGGGCGGGCGTGGGACAACAGTGGACCGTGGGGCGGGCGTGGGACAACTGTGGACCGTGGGCGGGCGTGGGACAACTGTGGACCGTGGGCGGGCATGAGACAATAATGGACCGTAGGCGGGCGTGGGACAACAGTGGGCCATTTACGGGCGTGGAAAACAGGACTGTGAGGGGGCGTGGGACAACGGTGTGCCATGGGGCGGGCGTGGGACAGTAGTGTACCGTGGGCTGGCGTGGGGCAGCGGTGGACTCCGGCTGGAGCGTGGACTGACAGCAGTAAGCAAATGTTTGACAGTCATTAGTATCGACGGACGGGGTTAGTGCGTGGCGTGGCGTGGAGGGTCGTGCGTCACCCGCGCCCTCCCCCGAATCCCCACCACACGACGACGACTACCCCCCACACCCCTCCTCCCCCTCCCCCTTCCTCCTTGTTCCGAGTCCGACACTGAAGTGTCGAGGAAAGGGGTAGATAGGTCGGTCGGACCCTTTGTGTGCTTAAGACACAGTGGGACCCTGTGTGTATATCACTTCATGACTGTTTCATGTCAGTGGGCCTCATGACTGTCTCATGGCAGCACAATCCTTTGTGTAGATCACCCCATGACTGTCTCATATCAGTGGGCCTCATGACTGTCTCATGGCAGCAGGACCTTGTGTGTAGATCAGCCCCATGACTGTCTCATGTCAGTGGGACCCCTGTGTGTGTGTGTGTGTGTGTGTGTGTGGACAGCTCCACACCTGACCTTCGGGGCAATCACAAGTGTTCGTAAGACGGTCCGGTTGAGATCAGAAATGATTTTGGCTGTAGGTTTGATGTTTATAAACAGGTGTTGCTCTGCTGTAGTTGTATCGGGGGCCTTTCCTCCCACGAGCAGGTCCTGTATGGTTATAAAAGACGCGTGTAGGGCAAGAAGTAGAATTAGTATAGCTCGTGAGCGTTTAGAATCACTTTGGTGGGCAAATTAGCCGTCAGGTAGATGATACAGATGACCATTAGGGACAGAAACATATGCTCCTGTTTTCTTTCCAAAGTTACGTAGAAGAAATGTTTGTGATATCGCAAAAATTTGAGTGAGTTTTGTCAAACAGACGTCTGTGGTGGTTGTGGCAGTCGGTGGCGCGACTAGATGTGTCGGCTCAGTGGTGGTAGGTGGAGGGGATGTGGATAGATCCCGTAATTGGGTGGACTATAAGTAAGCGGTGGTGGGTTTGGCAGGGGGATGGTGGGGTGGCACCTGTGTTGACTCGGGTGGGTAGCCAGCCACCCACACACACGGAGCGAGGCAGGTCGTCAACGGGACGACACGCCTCCTGCTGGTGGTGTGTGCCGGGACAATGGGGGGGGGTGACCCGTGCCGCCATTAATGGGTCGTCAGGTGTGGCAGGAGGGCGAAGCCTTTGTCCTCACCCATTTGTACCTTACGGGGAGGGAGTGTGGCACATTCGTGGCGGGTCCCCCATCTCTTGAGCTTTCTCAGCCAACTTTGGAGTTTGTTTAGGTCCCCTTGTAAGCTGGTGCAATCTCTGCATTTTTCATTTCCCCCGGGACTTCGGCTCCACATGACTTTGTGACACTCAGGTTGGAGTAGACTCCTACTGGCTAGTCGTTTCCGTAGTTAAGAAAAGCCCTGGTCCCAGAACAGACCCCTGCGGCACCCCACTGGTCACCTCAGTCCAATTTGAAAAGGCTTCACTTAACATGAGTCCTCTCGTTCCCTCCGCTAAGATAACATTCTATCCATTGTGCTTAATTTCTCCCTTATTCCTCCCTGTGTTCTCACCTATTTGTACGGGAAAGGGAGTTTTACACTCGAGGGTCCTTATCTCTTGAACTCTACTATCACAGAACTGTTTAAGATTCTGCATGCTGTCCGTGCTTATTATAATCACTGTGTGCTTCCTTCATCCACAGCTCTTATATAAGTACTTTACATCTTTTTCAAGCAAGTTTCTTCTTAATTTTCTTGTTATATGGCTTGTGTTTGTTCAGTCCCAGCGTCTATGGAAGAACTAGTCACTATCTACACCATCAAGTTGACTGATAAACTTTTAAAGTCGCTCCTCACTCTATATCTCCCATGGAAGGGACATTGAAGGCATCTAGCCTTTCCCTATAACTCAGCTTCTCACAATTATTGTACTTTCTTGACCTTTGTTACTTCTTTGTGCTATTCTAAGGGCTGTGACCAGAATTGAGAAGTATTTTCTAGTTTTGTCGGAAAAAAATGTAAATGGGAAAGGCCTGTGAGGTATTTCGTCATCCGTGTGTTTGATTGCTAGTCTACTGTTTGCCAGACACTTGGTGTCCCTCCGCTACCCTCCTTGATGTGGGTCTGTAGTGATGGGGTAGGGACGATGCAAGGCTTCAGCTCCCAGGTCCCTCATAAGGACAAGCTTCCGCAGCTTATTTCCTGCAAGATTATACTCATGTTGACGCCTTCTGTCACTCTTGTCCCATTTTTCATTACATTTTCTGGTGGTTGAACTTCGTCACCCATGTGCTAGACCAATTTTGGAGCGTGCTTAGGTCCCCTTGTAAGTTGGTGCAATCTCCTCGTCGCTTTCCGCTTCCCTCCTTGCCGTCTGCGTCCGGAAAGGTATTTTGGAGTAGCAGTCCACACTCTCTGGCAAGTCTTTCACACGAAGAAGAGTAGAGAAGTCCCAGAACAGGACCCTGCCGCACGCCGCTGGCGACAGCAGTCCCCTTCGATAAAGCCCCCCTCTTACATGCCTACATGCCCGCTTTGTTCCCTTCGTCTAAGATGATTTTTATCCACGAAAGCAATCTCCCAGAACTCTGGCCTGGTCAACCAGACGCATAATCTGCCTCCCCGTGTGGCGCAGCGTCAAATGCTTTCTGGCGTTTCGCGTACAAACAGTCCACCTCGCTCCCTCTTCTTGTCGAAAACAGAACTCTCAAATAAACTTAAGATCTTTAAGAAGTCTTGAAACTTGGCGTCCTTTACCTAAAAAAAACGTAATGTCTGACACTCGGGTAAATTTCCCAGTGAGTCTGAGAGAGTGAGAGGGAGGAGGGGGTGGGGGAGAGGGGAGGTTATGATGGAGGAAGGGTGAGGAGTGAGATAAGGCCGGAGTTGGTGTGGGAAGTCGAGTGTGAGCGGGTGTTCCACCCTGGACGCCCCCTGTGTTACCCGGCAGTCAGGTGTGGAGGAGTGGCGTGCTCCGGCTGGTGTGGTACCCCCCACAAGCTCGGCGTCTTGGACTCTACACACCCTCCTCCTCCCCTCCTCCTGGGTCATCACAAGCTGCTGCAGCCTCGGGGGGGCCGTTACCCTACTGAGGATACTTCAGGGGTTCTCGAAGCCCCCAGTTTTGAAGGGGCGCGGCAGGCAGGTGAGGAAACACGGGTTAGGGCCAAGGCGGCAGGGCAGGCCAGGCCCGGCCCGCCGGGCCGTCGACGCCGCCGGTACAGGAGGGAGGAGGGTGGGGGTGGGGGGGCGTTTGTTTTGGTCAGCGGCGGGGGTCGCCATAGCAACGGGTAAACAATGTGACGACAATTATGCCTGTGCCACGTGCCGCAGTGCTGGCCTGACCCCACGACTACTCCTCCCCCCTCGCCCGCCCCCCCCCTCCTCCACCTCTCCCTCCGGCTCAACATGGGCTGCCATGACCCACACCGAACCCCAAGGCACTAGTGGCAGGCTTTAGGTGTCTCTCCCCCCCCCTCCTCTTCCTGGGGGTGACATAGCCGGGGGTCATTGGTCGAGAGGGGGGGGGGCGGCGGCAGGTGGGTCCTGGCTAGGCCAAAGATTGGGGGGAAGGGGGAAGCATAACTTGGACCAATCAGGTGTGGCCGTGTGGTAGAAGGGGGGGGGGTGAGGGGGCGCCAAGACCGACCCCCCCCCCCCAACCCCCTTTGGTGGCGCCGTGGTGGCACCAGCACACACCACGCCACCACAACCCTCACCACCACCACCACCGCCACCCGCCGCGCCGCCCGTCACCCCCTGGCCGCCCACACGCCCCCTTACGCCCATTCACCACCCCACGCCCACGGCCCTGGCGCCCCCGGCCAGGTCACCCAGCGTGAGTGTTGCGACAGACGCCCGCATAGACACAGAGACGAACACCCACCCGCCCCCCCCCCCCTTCGGTAGACCTGTGGCAGGCACAGGCTGGCTTCCGCCCCTTCGTCATTGATCTAGGAATTGTAATTGTGTGTGTGTGTGTGTGTGTGTGTGGTTAGTCTTGTGGTAAGCTGGTAGTGTGGCGAGGGGCCCAGTCCTGGGCTGTAGTGTGGTGCAGGTGTGGAGTTTTCGTTCGGTGGGTGGGGAGGATAGCCGTGCGGTGGAGGGGGTGGTGGAGGCAAGCGGACGCAGGTGGAGGCGAGCCTTTGTAGCGTGCGTTGTTGGCGTGCAGTACAGGTGGAGGGAGAAGTGTTGGTCAAGAAGGAATCCACCACAACGGTGGGGGTCACTTGGGCTGCACTGCCCCACGCCGCCACACTACCGCCGCTCCTCCCTCCCTCGCCGCACCGCGCCGCCCACCCGTCCTCCCGCTGCCGCCACACGCCCTCAGGAGGCAGGCCGCCCGCACCATGGAGGAGCCCCAGCCCTCAGAGTCTAACGAAGGTAATGGCCAGGAGTGTGACAAGCCGACCGACCGACCTGCTGACTGACTGACTGACTAGACCGATCCAGGATTCCCGGTGTCGCTTTGCTGACCATATTATCCTTCGCCACTATCGACCCCGTCGTGGGGATCGTTATCTGACCCGGGCACCGCACCCGACTTGGGCAGAACCCACTCACTCATCAGGGGGTCGTGACCTGACCGTACGACGTAACACTCAGATAGGCCCTGCCGCTGGCTAGCCAGGGTTGGAGGTTGGAGGGGAGGTGGTGGTGCTGGTGGTGGTGGTGGTTGGGGGGAGGGGGGGCACGTTCCGATGTCGCGCGAGGTGCCATCAGTCGAGCCCGAGCAGGCGACTCACCTGCCTACACCGCTGCCCTCCTCCACTCCTGCTGTACGTTGGTCCCCCTCTCTTTCCCTCTCTCTCTCTCGAAGTTCTCTCCCCCCTCCGTGGACGGCCGAAGGTTCAGTGTCGATGGCTCCTTGTGTGTGTAAGTGTGTGTGTGTGGAGAGGGCAGCGGTGCCCTCCTTGCGTCCCCGGGGAGACGCTCTTCCCGACAGGCCCTCCGAGTCGACACACGGTTTATTGTTGCTCTTGGCTGGTGTTGCGAGTGTGTGGTGAGGCAGCGCTGGCAGCAGCAGCAGCGGCGGCGGTGGTGCGTCTCCCGGGGTCTTCTGCAGCTGCAGCTGCTTCCTGGCCCGATAACGCAGACAGTCCGTGCCCTCAACTCGGCCCAGGTGTCCCACTGCCGATACGCATTATCTTTTATTACATGGTTTGCTCTCCGTCCGCGGGAGCTTGGACAGTGTTGAGCGAGACGGGTTCTTGCGGCGTGAGGGACGTCTTGGGGTGGTAAATCCCGACGTGGCTCCTGCAGGCTACAGGTGTGCCCCGCCGACGTCTCCCTCACCATGTTCTTTGTATATCCAGATGACCCCAGCCGCCACCACCGCCGCCCCTCCTCCTCCTCCTCCTCCACCAGCAGGGTTCCCTGATTCTATCCACCGGCCCGTGTTTCCCCCCAGATCCACTCCAGACCCAAGACCCGGCAGACACCCCCTCCTGGGCTGACGGATCCCTTGAGGGGCCGGGGCCCTGCCGTATGGCGATAAGTCGCCAGGAGTGTCCAGGTCCCTGGGTCTGGAGCGGCCTCAGACCCACCACCCGAGGTGGTCATTGAGCCCCAGCGGTGGTGGCGCCCGTCCCACCCCTGCCCGAGCCCTAGCACGCCGTCCCGAGGTGGTGGTAGACGGAGGAGGGCGTCTGGGCGGCGTCTGCCCTACCGTGGGTAACCGGAAACCCCCTTCCTCCTCCTCCTCCTCCTCCTCCTCCTCCTCCTCCTGCAGGCCACACGGGCTGCCCCTCCCCCTCGACGCTCACACTAAAACCTCCGGCAAATTCATTCGTGGGTGGGACGCCGTATACGCTAGGGCGAGTCTTCTTAAGAGAGCTGGTATGGTGGTGTTGATGGCAAGGCGAGAGTGTTAGTGCGGGAGATACTGCGAGGTAGCGTAGGGAAGTGTGGTGAGTGCAGTGAGGAAGGCCCGTGCGGTGAGTGTCGTGTTGTGAGTACGGTGAGTGTCGTGCAGGAGGGAGGATGAGTCCGTTGCAGAAGGTGTGGTGTGTGTTGTGGTGTATGTATGGTAGCCTGTGACGGGGGGGGGGGGGGGGGTGGGTTGTTCCTCCCAGTATACGTCACGTTACGTTGTCGACCAGGAGGCACCTGACCTGGCTGGCCTCTCTTGTTGTGGTTTTTGTGGTTGTCTTTTTTGAGCCGGAAGGGCAACTCACAACTCTCCTCTCCCGCCCAAAGTAACCTCCTCCCCCCCCCCCCCTCCGAAACCAGCACATATTTGGACGTGTTCAGACTCTTACCACAAACCAACCTGGCTGGCCCTTTTCACGCAACGCCCCCCCCCCCTTTTTTTTTATTTTCTTCCCCCCTCCCTCCCTCCCTCCCTCCCCCCTCCCCCCCTTACCTGTATTGACCTCGCCTGAGAACACTGGCAGAGCGTCGTGACCCCTGCGTGACACCCTCGCGTCCTGCCCATTTCTGTTGTGCTCCGGCCATATATATTCCTGTCGTCTCTTTACCAACAGATCATTTGTGACACGATTGATATATTTTTTTCTTGTGTGTGTGTGTGTCTGTTTTGAGTCCCATTGTTATTATTTTCAACCATTGCTGTACAAGAACTCTTTATTATATGTTATATATAGATATATATATATATATAATGTAAATGTGTCTGTGTGTCATCACTATACTGTGTTGCTGGAGCGGTGTTGGCGGTTTTTGTGTGGTGAGAGTGACCGACCTCTCTTGTCTGTGTTGCAGGGATGAAGCGGATGTCTGAGATGGACTCAGGAGAGACACCACTGAAGCGGCCCCGCCCAGCCGGCGACACCGAGCTGAGGCTCCTCATCCAGAGCAAGGTGGGTACTGTCTTGTGGGTACTGGTGGGTATCTGTGTAGGGCCGGGTGGGAGTGTAGGGTACTGGTAAGGGGTACTGGCTGGGACTGTCTGGAGCGCTGGTGGGTTCCGTGTCGGGTACTGGCGAAAGGGGGCATGACCAGCCTGCGGAAGGCTCTGCAGTGGGCAGCACGGGCCCTCGGGAGCGGACCTCGCGTACTTGCGGAGGAGGTAAACCCCATCCCAACACGAGAGGCATCGTGATTCACCCTCTTTCGTCAGGGGAAATCTCTGAGGTGACGTAGGCCGATGGAAGTGGTGGCTTTGGCAGGGTGTTTGGAGATGAGCTCGTTGTGCAGTCTGCTGGGCAGTACGTGACGCGTGGTGATTGAGCGGAGAGACAGCCAACTGCACCCGGGCATTTGCTACTTTCGTCTTGCGCGTGATTCACGAGTGCGCTGGTAGCCGCCGGGAAAAACGGAACGCGAAGGTCCGAGCGCTTTCGTGATGTCTCGCATCTTCGGGGAGGCGTCCCTCAGGAAGTGAATTCTATCACGAAAAGCGCTCGGGTCTCCGTGTTTCCCTTTTCCTTGTGGCCACCTGCATTGTTCTTGCTTGTATTCAGACGTGGGTATCCTATTTTGGTGTATTTGACTTTGATTTAGATACCAGAGTTGGGAAGGAAGTCCATATTCCCTTATTTTATCTGATGTCTTGATTGAGTGTATTGACTGATGATTCGCATGTGATAAATACGCAGTTGGTTATGGCCTCGCTCCCATCGTATGGTGTCGTCTCACCCTCCGTGAGGCCCAGCGCCTCTCACAGTGACCCTCGGGGGAGGGGCTGTACAGTGCTTAAGGTTCACTGTTGGCACTGGTTTACTTACCTTCGTCAGTAGGGGACAGTGCCCCGGGCGCTGTTGGCACCGGTTTGCCCTCGTCAGCAGGGAACGGAACGGTGCTCAAGGCGCTGTTGGCACACGGGTTTGCCCTCGTCAGCAGGGAACGGAACAGTGCTCAAGGCGCTGTTGGCACACGGGTTTGGCCCCCGTCAGCAGTGCTCAAGATCTGGGCGGCGCCAGTCATTTTCTCGTCAGCCCGCTAAGATGGACTGACTTGACAACCAGTTCTTGTCCACGGTCAGGTCGTCGACTCCCCAGGAGTATGTCGTGTTACATCGTCGTGCTTCGGGGGGCTAGGCATAAGCAAGCACATCGGGTAATAACGTATCATTTTTGAGGTCCGGATTCGTGGGGGCCTGCGGGCCGCGGCTCCCACCGACAGCCCACAAGCCCGGTCGACCAACGACCCGACCCAGCAGCCAGCTCAGGACCAGTCCTGGCCGTTGGGTAGGTGGGAGGGGGGGGGGGCGGTAGTAGTAGACCCCGAAGAAGAGACTACCCCACCAGGTTATTCTGAACCAGATGGTGGCTACAGCCAAGGTTTCAGCGACCAGTGATGGGGGGTAGTGGTGGCCATACTTCTGAACCTGGAGACGGAACAAAGATATATTACTGATGGCTCAAAATGTGGCGAAGGGGAAGCCTTTGCCGTAAGTATTGAAGAAGATTCTCCAAATATAGCAAAATTACCGAGAGAATCCCACATATTTACTGCAGAACTGTGTGGTAGTGTCAGGCTGCCCTTCAGTCAATTGAACAGTCTCATTAACACAGATATATTTACAGTCTACTCAGTATCCCAGAATGCATTGCAAGACACGCCACACTGTCCTCCATTGCGTACCACGCTTCAAAAAGGGCAAAGAGGAATGGATCGTAAGAACCCACTCAAAGCACGAGACTCGTAGACCTCTGGTCTCGCATAGGACATGTTGCTGTCAGCGAGAAATGACAGATACCAAGTCTGGAGCAACTATTATCTAGTAATCTTTATAAGGAAGTTGTACCTGATATACATATATATTTTTTGTGCAGAAACAACTGTCACATATAAATGGTAAGCTACACGGGACATTGGGAAGCCTCCAGAGAATGCAGTGGATAAAGAAAGATGTTTGAGTTGTGGTCCTCCTCCTCTTCCTCCTCCTCGGACGGGAATCGCCATTTTGAGAGAGCTCTTTGTCGACTGAGGGCCGGTGGTCATACGGTGGCCCGTGGTCTCGTGATGGTTAGGAGGCCTGGCCCTGAATGTGACACCGGGAATTGCAGTATTACTGTGGAATGTGACCCAGCGAAATATTGAATATACTGGAGTCTCCGGGGCAAATATGAATTGTATAGTTGCATGAAGTTTTTTTTTTTTTTAAGTATTTCGGTATCTTTTTCACGCCAAAAAGAAGCGAATAACCATTCGCTCACAGCGTTAGATTCCGCAGAATCAAAGTCTCTCCGGTCGGTGCTGCAGGCCAGCAGGGTGTTCTTGGTCTGTCGAGTGTCGACTTGCAGCCCAAAGGGGCGTGGTGTGCTTGGGGGCCACATAGCTAGCAGCCACCCTGGGGCCACTGCTGGAGGAGTATCCATCTTCCCACCTTGTTCTGTGGCGTGCGGAAGTTGAGGTGCTACCACCTTGCACCCAAGAGTGTAGTGGGTAACTTGATGTACTTCGGGAGATGTGATAATGAGGCCGTTGCTCCAGCAGTGATAGCGCCTGAAGAGATCCAATTACGATAAAGCAGTTAAAACATAGACACCGTATGATTTACAGGCGGATGGATTTGTCCGAAAATAAGAGTAAAAAAGGCTGTAAACGATAAACTATCCTCACAGATGGGTACGGACTTGTAAATCTAGAAGTCTGGGATGGGTTGTTCCCTCTAGGAAGGAGAGAGTGGTCAGAGTAGACTCGGTAGATCTGGTCAAGTTGTGGCCAAAGGTTCCTTAGACCACATCAACAACACCACCTGCACATGTATAGATACCGGGAGGTTGTTGAGCCCGGTATGGGTGAGGTTGGCCCGCCGGGCCAACCCTCATATTGTGCATGCAATCTGAATTTCATCTCTTTTTAAAAAGTTTCGACCAAATATGTAAAACTGGCGGCCAAAGGCCGGAGTGAGCCGGGTAGATCAGGGCGGAAAGTTGGGAGTGAGGATCGCTACCGTGATGGTGGTTTTTGGACGGGCGTCTGGACCTGCCAGGAGGAGGAGGCCTCTGCCACCTACTGCCCCTGCCGCAGGAGCACCACACGCGGGGATGACGCGTCCTCCTCCCGATGCGTAGGGGGCCCGTGTGTGTGTGTGTGTGTGTGTAAGGTCGCCCATGTGTTGCCTATCGTCCGTCAGTCGTAAACTGTATGATAACTTACCATGTGCACTGGGAGGCGAGGAGGAGGGACACGCCCCTCTACCCAAGGGGGATGGGTGGAGAACTATGCTTTCCCCGTTGGCCTTACCTAGGGAGGGTTATAAGGTGGGGAGGGAGTACATCATGGCTAATGGCCGAACCTTTGTTCCAACGTGTAGGGTGGAGGGAGGAGGAGATATGTCACATACCTGGCCAGTTGTACGGCAGAGGGAAGTGTGTGGAAGGGTCAGCCAGCCAACCCACCCACTAGCCCACCACCAGACCCACTGGTGAGCCTCCACCTCTCGCCCTTGGCGAGTTCTACACGGTCAAGGGAGGCTCGAGTAAAAAGGGGCGACGTGTGTGCATTCGTCATCCTGCCTCGTGTCGTTATAAATGTTGCTTTTTTTTTTTTTTTTTTAAGTTTTTGGGTTTTTAGGTATGTTTGTGGTGGTGTTACCGGACTCCGTCGGCTTGTGGTCAAGCCGTGCGTGAAAAGGGACGCTTTCGGGGAGGTTGTACATCATCGTAGTCCATTCACGTCGAAGTCGCTCCAAAGTGAGTCCATCCTTTTCCCTGCTGCTGATTGTGGCGGGGCCTGGAAGTTGTGGGAGCTCCCTGGAGAAGGGGGTCTTCTGAGTAGATGATGTTGATTAATGTATTTGTGATAACGTTATAACTTCCAGTAGGTAGTTGTAGTTTCTGGAGCGTTGAACCACACCTGCCCTTGAGAGATGTGTGGTGGGTCATGTGATGTTTTCACGTGTATGCATATCGCACATGGAAACAAGATGGCTCGTAAAGGAAACAATTACTCTGGTTCTTTTTTGAGGGTTGGGTGGGGTGAGGAGTCATCCCATCACACGCTATCAATTTCAAATCATTATCATTGAGGTATGTCAGAGTTATTGTTGAGGAGGGCGATACCTGTGATTTTGTATGTCCTTAGCAAAGCCCGGTATGTGTGTGTGGCTGGTGATTGTGACCATTGTATTGTAGCATCACCACCAGACAGTCTAGTGCTGAAGAAGGCATCATCCATTCAGCACCACAGGTGTGCTGAAGTAGTGCGCCGTTCTGTGCTCAGGAGGAAGTGTTGTTAGTCGTTATGTTCAACACAAGAACAGACCGTAGGACACTACGGGTTCGGCCCTGGAACTCTAAAGCCCTCTGCCCAAGTGACTGGCGCAATACGTCCACCTGGGAGACAGTGTTGTTTCTCCAAGCGCCACTGGTTGAGAACCTCTTTTCCCGTTCCATGACTTGGTCCTCAACCATATACACAGTGAAGCCTCCGGCTGTAAGGACTGTAAAACCACCACTTCCAATGAGTCTCGTTCGTGTGAATGACCTCCTGCAGCTTCCCACTCGTAAGAAAGAGTGAGATTTATGGACAGTTCTTCCCATTCCGTGGCTCGAAGGTCCTTCAAGTTGTGTATTCCACATTTACCGAGTCTTTCTAGTTAGCTTTGTGGTCTGATGGGCGGCCGACGGTGCAAGCCCTTCCTGTGGGTTGGTTGGAACAGGCGCCCAACGCGTGCATCCCTACCCCCATTGGCTTGTGTCATTTTCCAACCTTTTGGGGGCCACAAGAAACCTTCCTGAAGAACGCGCTGACTGCATGTAGGGGGGTAGGACATTTTCGCAGCTTGCTGCAACTCTGCGTGAACGTCTTGGCAACAATTAATCTCCTGGGCAGCAGGAGGAACGTCTAGTTGTGTAGAAGGACCGAAAAGGTTTTCCAGAATTGAGAAAATTCACGGGGCGCTAGTTGGAGGCATTCTTTACATCGTGTCGTGAGACATGGGTGATGGGGGCAAGGACGGTAGAACTATGTCTCACGAGACGGTGACTTGAGAATGTACGGGAAAGTGGTTTGTGGAAGGGTTCAGGGGGACTGGACCGTGACAGGGGGGGGGGGGTTGACCTGCCTGATGCCTCTCCCGCGATTGGCGAAAGTCCTGGAAGGGGGCACCGGAGGAGTCTGGCTAGGCTTCCAGTTCGTCGACCACCTGGTACTGTTTATGGAAAACTTCCATGACACTTTAAATGAATTACTGTCATCCTCTCCTTCGATATGTAACCTTCGGTAAGTCCTCCGTTGTCAGCAGAGAGACTGACTTTAGGAAAGTCCTCAACACACACACGCACACTCACTCAGATGCCTGTGTGTGTTGATATGTCCATTGCAGGGTAATGCCCTCTTCTTCTTCTCCTCCTCCAGGTACACACGTCACTCCTAGTTACTGACAGATATTACTGAATATATGCCCTATATGTATCATGATGTATATGTATCTCAAGGTGTCCTGGTTGGCAGGTCTGATAGGGGCCGGTAGGTCGCGTGAGTGAGTAACGTGCTTTTTTTTCTTTTCATTCTTGCAGGCTGCAGGCTCCGTCATCGGCAAGGGAGGCCAGAACATATCCCGTTTACGCAGTGAGGTGCGTACCCCAAGGCCGCTTGCTCGGCCCGCCGCAGACCACCCTCCTCCCCCCTCCCTCCCTCCCTCCTCCCTCTCTCTCTCTTTCTCTCTGTCTCTCCATCTCTCTATCTGTCTCTCTCTCTCTCTTCCTTCCTCACCTCTGTTTACACACACACACACACGCACACTCACACACACACACACACACACACGCTCTTATTAGCTTACTGTTCCATGCTCTGGGAGTCTTGACACCACTTTGGATTTATTTTAAGCATCACTACATCTGTATTATTTTTTCTTTGATTTTTTCTCTCTATTCTTATGTTCCAAGAAGTTGGACACGTCAACAATTTTTTTTCCTTTTCTTTTTTTTTTTTAAGTAACCAGAGGCACTGCTATAAAGCTAAGTAGTAGTAGGGTTCGCTGCCGTCCAGGCGTGGGCCAGCGGCGTGAGGAGGACCCTTCCTCCCTCACGTGCACGGACCACCGCCTTCCTGCCTCACCCTCGCACACACGCCACCTCCTCACCACCTCACACCTGTGTGCGTGTGTATATATACATATGTCAGTTTCATATGTGTATACACAGTGTTAGGTGTGTGTGTGTGTGTGTGTGTGGTGAAGGCACATGCGTGTGCGTGTGTGTGTGTGTGTGTGAAGTGGGAAGGTGTCGGTTGTAAGCTCCGGCTCGCGTTTGGAAGGCGGCGCGAGTTGCAGTAGTGAGCTAGGTGTAAACACAAACATTACACACGTCTCCCTCTCAATTATGATGACCTGTGCCGAGGAGTGACTCTTAGACGTGGTGTCCCACTTCTCAGAGGTAGACCCCGGGTCGCCAGGCACCTGCCGGAGGCCCGGCCTCTCCTGCTGCCCCGGCCGGCCACCATCCACCATCCACCACACCCCCCCACCACCACCACCACCACACCCCCCCACCACCACCACCACCACCACACCCACCCTCCCTCCCCATTCCCCCTTCCCCTTCCCCTCACTACTGTATACCCCCTAATCCCTAGGGAGGGGCAGCAGAAGAGTCTGAGGCCAGGCGGGTACTTTGCCGGTCCCTTAAAACACCCCGCCCCCCCCACTCCCTCCCTCTTCTGTAGTGGACGTGGGGCGTGGGCGGATGGCGAGGAGGGGGAGGAGGAGGAGGAACTACAACCACCCCCTCTTCCTCCTCCTCCTCCTCCTCCCCCTCTTCCCCAGCTCGCCCATGCCCCCCGGCCTTGGTGGTGGTGACCACCCACCCACCCCCCCTCCCACCGGGCTGAGGTAATGGAGGGGTGGGGTGGGGGGTGAGAAGGTCGCCCCCGACGTGTGTGTGTGTGTGTGTGTGTGTGCACACGCCCGCCCCCCTCCCCATCTCCCCCCTCCCCCTCAAAAAAAATATTTATAATCACCCCACCCCCCCACCCCACCACCACCACCACCTAGCTAGTGCGCACAAATGGCACCATTAGCCTGCAAATGATTTGTGTTTTATACTGATGATAATGACAAAGATAAAAAGAGAAAAGAGAAATCTATAGTAGGAGGTTATTACCATGATGTGAGTGCCAGTCTAATAACTGGAGCCTTTTCTCCCACCCTCTGTGCCCCTGCCACCGCGGCTGACCCCGATGTGTCCCCGCCAACGTCCGATTTGGTCAATACCAACTTGTTTCTGACCAATCCCATGTTGGCCCCGCCCCCTCTCGACTGACTGACGGCCGTGGTCTCAACTCTGATTGGTTCATGTCCCGCCCAACCAACGTGTTACGCCCCTCTCCCCCTGAGCAGAATGCAGCCAGTATTACCGTGCCCGATTGTCCAGGCCCCGAACGGTAATTAGTCCTCTTTTACTGTTTTCTGTCGTTTTTGCCCCAAGAAGTAGTCTCAGTCGTCTGCAGGGTACATGGGGACTGTGGCACGCCCCGCGCCGCCGCCGCCCACCCCTGGCCTGGCGCTTGGCACACCTGGTCTCGGGGCCGCCCTGGAGGAGGAGGAGGAGCCCGAGAGGTGGGGCACGCCACTGGCCGCCGGAGGTCGCCCGGAGGTGCTCCTGTTGTGTGTGGGTGTGTGGGTATGGGTAGTTGTTTATGTGTGGGTATGGGTGGTTGTGTGTGTGTGGGTGGGTGGAGGGGCGAGGAGGGGCGGCGGCACAGAAGACCACCACCCTCACCCCCACACCACACCACACCACACCACACCACACCACGCTACCCCTTCCTCTCCCGCCCTCCACCACACTTACCACACCGTCACAGGGGCGTCTCGGACTTCGGTCGACGAGGCGGTCGGTCGGTCGGTGGTCGGTGCCCCACGTGAGGCAAAGACCCTCCTCAAGAGCCGGTCGCCTTGCCAGATGCGATGTCGGTCCAAGGCGAGCCACGCTGACCACTACTCCCTCCAGTCGTCTGCAGACGATGTGGCAAGCCAGCCATATCAACAGTGGTGTCCTCAGCTCTCTCTCACAAGGCCTTTTTGGGGACTTTTCATGTCCCCCTTTGTCCACAGTTGGCCCTCAATACAACTACAACTACTCCCTGTATCGCCCCATGACAGAGTATTATATAGATTTATATATATATATATTTATATATATGGTGTCCAAGCCTTGAAAGGGTTTCTTTTTTTATATGATTTTTTATATATATATATAATATAGATATTTAAAGAAACAAGGCAGGTTTAGGCCTCTCTGTTTATATATATATAGACATAGTGTGTTCAGTATAACTTCAGCATCATTTATTATTATTACTCTGGCCTTCTTGTTTTATTATTATTATTTTTTTTGTGTCACTCTTAAAACGACCAAGCCTGTAACTCTTAAAAAAAAAAAAGATATGTTCATCCCAGCTTCCCAACACCCCCTCTCCCTCCCCCAACACCCCTCCCCTCCCAAACCCTCCACTTCCCATCCCTCCCCTCCCCATCCCACGTGCCCTTGTCTCTATATCCACATACACATCCCCATAATATAT
>JAYMFT010224242.1:10000-11301 GCA_038088735.1 Panulirus argus | reverse complement strand
AATAATAATAACAATAATAATAACAATAATAATAATAATAATAATAATAATAATAATAATAATAATAATAATAATAACAGCTTGCCTTCCAGAGGTGTCTTATTGCCAGATCAAATTTATTTGTGACTTTTGGGTGAAAATGTAGCAACAAGTGTCCAGAATCTAATGGTACATTGCATATGACCATAACGGAACTGGAAAACCATAGTATCCTCATGAAAGTTTACTGTAGACCCCAACATTTTTTCATGAGCCTGACATGACTAATACTTCCAAGATCAAGCATAATCACACAGAAGTAGCACAATTATAATTTGTCCATACTTATTCAGTTATCACACTCTTTCATCCTCTTAGAGAGCAGTACTGGTTAAGTCAGAATGTATAAACTTGCAGAAAGTTTCTGATGTGCTTTTCTTTTTATCAGTCAGAAATAAAATGTTTTTACAATGGAATAAAGTTTCACCCCTGATACCTAAGGATTTGGCTCACCAACTAAGGCAACAAAACTACCCAAGAATGTAAAAGAGTGGACAAAAATGAGAACCAAAACGTCAGGGAATCTAAGCTTGTAGTGTGAGTCCAGGAATACATAAACACATGTGGGGGTTAGAGAAACAGGCCCAGTTAAGGAATAAATGATAGCCAGTTGCTTTTCCACAATTTCTGGAGAACTGGCAACTACAGTCTTCAAAATGCATACATTCAGAAGCAAGTGGATATGTGTGCAGTGAAGCAAAGGAGGACAGATCCCGTGATATGCTTATAACATGAAGCACTTTTCAATGATTATTCATGGCATTACAATTTCCCTGTGCAAAAGTGCTTTCCTTAGCATCCAAGGCTTAAGCAGAAGTCATGTGGATACTGACTGCATAACGAAAAAGTCAATTAATGGTGTTTCCCTTCCTGATAACAGAGGTATGGCAAGTATTAACCAAAACTGAAATTTGTAATACTAAAAACAGTGAAACTGTTAGTGCTGCTAAAACAGTGAATTCTCAGTGTTTAAGTTTTAATATTTGTATTGCTCAAGAATTTGTGAAGTCTGTAAATTTTGAGTTTCCAGAAGCTTAAGATAAGAATGAGTGTATTTACATTCTGTATTATTCAGTGCATTATTGAAGTTAATGGTAAATGTTCAAGATTGAGAAAAATACTTTAAGTGTGGTTTGTAATAAGAAAAGGTTCAGGATGAAACAAAATTAAAGCCAAAAGGGATGAAATGAATGGTAAGTACCAAATTCATACTTCAGATTATCTTATCTTTCTATTAACAATATATTGCAGTACAATGACAT
>JAYMFT010224242.1:0-5000 GCA_038088735.1 Panulirus argus | reverse complement strand
TGCCTAGGACACCCCCTTGAGGGAGTTCCAGAAGGGAGCAGGCATCAGAGATATTATTTAGATATATAATCTTTTATAAGTGAAACATTACAATTCAAAATAATGTTATGAGAGCAAGAAATTACTGGTATATAGATTTTACTTGTTGCAAAATCTTAACTCTACTTATGACTTACCTGAAGAAGGTAAGAATTATGTAGCATTACTGTGACCATTATCTAGAAGAAATTATTATAAGAGTAAAAAATAAATGCTTTCTTCCTCAGAAGTTTCAAAATGGTATTAAATTATATAAATTTCATATACAATTTTCTGTGAAATTTTTTCATAGCCCAAAGAGAAATTTACTTGTCGGCCTCCACTGATAGTTTGATTCTTTAGCCACATTTTCTCTCTCTACCTGCTTTATGTGACAAATCTCATTGTTTTCCATCACTTTGATTTTTAGTGTAAGAAAGTAACATGTATAAATGGATTAATACATACAGTCCCCATAGAAAAAATTCACATACCTTTTTCTGTATAGGCCAAGGCTTGGTAATGGCAGCGATGTCACATATAGTCATCATCATGCCACGAAGCTGCATTCTTTCCTCCTCTTTGATGAAATCATAATGTTTTGCTTTCACCAAAGCAAAGAAACCTCCACGCTTTCTGTTCAGAAAAGAGAAAATGTACAAAGATAATGTCAGTAATTCACTTGTTCTGCATTTGAGATAAAATGGAAAATGTATTAGCAACACAACATATCTTAGAAGCAGCTACAGCATTCAGTACGAGTAAAATGGAAAATGTATTAGCAACACTACATATCTTACAAGCAGCTACAGCATTCAGTACAATGCAAAATATTGTAAATGTCAACATACACAGGTTGGTGTGCTGCTATCATAACTGAAGCATTCTTATTTACTTTTGTATGCCAGAGTCAACAAGAATTTATTTTCAATACATCACAACAATTTGTCATTCATCAAGAATCCTGTACAAGTTTGCCTCTTTCTCTTTAATCCCTTAACTCCAGCTAAGAAATACAAATGTTCCCACTATGGCCACTACAACCATATTCATATGGATTGTCTTTTTCCACCTTCAATGAAATTCAAAGGCACGCTTTATTGGTATGAAGAGATGACTTATGTCACTAACAATTATAATTAGCATCAGAAAATATCCTGCTGTACCAGTTACCCATATAATACAGAACTAGAAGGTATGGCACTGTCCCTCCTATGCATGTTTACTGGATGATTTCTGTAATTTGCTGTGCAGCTTTGCTTACTTGGCCCAGCATATTGGTAATTGTTTCTGGAGCACTAATGATAGTGTTATTGATTTGGTGGATTTTAATTGTGACTTTAATCATAACTGGAAAGTGATCTTGATCATGATATAGAGGAAGTGAGAGTGGAATGTTTTAGAACAGGGGTCTACAACCATTATAAATCAGATGGTCACTTTACTGGCAAGTAATCAGTGATTGGCCACAGCTGCTGCATGTGATACCCACACAATATATATTGCAATCTGCTGGGGATGGAGAGGCCTGAGAGGTGAGTTATTCATTGTTTGCTGTCTATACAGCATTGGTGGCAGATCTGAGTGAGAAGCTACAGAAGCTGATTTCTGAGTTTGGGAGAGTATGTGAAAGGAGAAAGTTGACAACAGAAGTGAATAAAATCAAGGTTATTAGGTTTACTTGGAGTGTGATTTTGAATGGAGAGAACTTGGAGGAGGTGTTGTTTTAAATACCTGGGAATGGATATGGCAATAATTTTACCATAGGAGCTGAGGCAAGACATAGAGTGGGTGAAAGGACAAAGGTCTTGGGTGCATTGAGGAATGTGTGGAAAGACAGGAAATTGTCTTTAGGGTAAAAATGGGTATGTTTGATGGTATATTAGTCCTAGTGGTGATATATGGTTGTGAGGATGGGCCTTGGACAAAAATGTAAAGGATAGGGTGATTGTGTTGGAAATTGAATGATTAAGGACAATATGAGGTGAGAGGAGGGTTGATCAAATAAAGAATGATATGGTAAGAGAGATTTGTGGCAGTAAGAGGGGTATCTGTGAGACAGCTGAAGAGGGTGTGATAAAATGTTATGGACATATGGAAAGGATAAGTGAAGTAAGGATGACTATCAAGGAGTGGACTAGAAGTAGAGAGCACAAGGGAAAGGAGAAAACCCTGGAAGAGGTAAAAGGATGGAGTGAAATATGCTTTGAAGGCTCTTAGCCTGATCATGCGCTAACCCTGCCATCCTAGCAATCTTATTGTAGGTATTCTCTCTCTCTCACTCTCTTTTTGTTTAGTTTCATTAATAATAAATACATCTACTCAACTTTATCAAAAATTTCTCATCACTCTTTCCTCTTCAGTAAACATCCTCACAGTCAGTTAACCTGAATCAAAACATAAACTTTCTCTATTACTTAAAAGTCTAAACATTCTCCATGGTTCTATTGCCTCCAATCAGTCAAAGAGGGTGAAGGACTAAGTATATCCTCATAGACACAGCATCTTGCATGAGCTGCAAACATATTTATATCTATCTGTCTAAATCTCTGATGCCTGTTCCCCACTGGAACTCCCTAAAGGGGGTGGCCAGGGCAATAGAGTCTCTATAACTAGTGAACCCCAGTGCTGCTTCTCAGCCTTTTGTGCCTCACACTTAACAGGCCACTGGCAGAGGGTAACTCCCAAGCAGTGTTGCATAGAAACCAGTTTATTTCTAAATGCAATTATCCTTCTCACAACACAAAGAATACAAACTCCAATCTTCTAACTTTTTCACATGAATGCCATTACTATGCATGAACTTGGACTGCTTCGATAGAGGGCTGACATTTGAAATGTAACATATTAAGAAGGATAGTTACATGAAAACCACTAATTACTTCAATTAAAATGTTAAAACATTACCTGAAATATACCGCCAAATCAGTAGCAAGGATTGCATCTTCTAAGACGCTGATTACTCTTGAATACTCATCAGGGGTACAGTTGCTTAGGATTTGGTTTCCTGCTGAATTGAGAATCATGACACTCTGATCAAAGTGATGATGTTCCATTGTTGATGTTGTGTATAGCTGGGCCAGTGGTGATGAGGCTCTAAACAGCACAATACAGGCAATAAGAATATTGATAGAGAAATAGAATAATACCATGAATTCCATTTATGAAATAAATAAAGATCTAATATTGATTAAAAATTAACAAAAGCATCTCATGAATCAATGAAAACCTCCAGTAATCAGAATATTTTAATTCAACTACACCTAAAGATATTAACCCTTTCCATTCTCAGCTGCCACATGGAAGAGGTTATACATCATCTGTGAAAGTTTATAAAGCTGTTTCTTATCTTAAACTTTCAGTAGTGGGTCTGTTAAAGACATCACCTGCACTTTCCATCATCTTTTCATTTGTCTGATATTTCCTTCTACCTGTCATAAGCTAATTTCATTATGCAACCAACAAAACAGGGAAAGCAAAGCAACCCATCCCCAGTTGCAGACACACACTACTTCACATTGATTTCCCAGAGCTCCTTTATGGTACCGTTGCCTTGTTTTAAATGAAAATCTGATCAACTAAGCGGCTCTTTTGATAACAATCTATGAATCATTTTAAATGCAGGAAATCCTTTTAAATATTACTAGCCTACATTTAGAACTTTTCTATATCATATAGAAAAACTTATCACTAATATAAACAAGACTGTAGACAGCAGACTCATTGGCCTCAATCACCCATGGAAGTACTACTACAAGAGAGGTAAAAAACTAATATCATCTTGTCCTTTTTTCTATCATGGTCATGATGTTGATGGCTTTCTTGTGTTACATACACTAAAACATAAACCAGTCTTTCAAAATATATTTTCTAAATACAGTAATGAATATATAGCATACAATCTTTGGCATCTTTCAAGGCCATGTTTGACCTGTGGTTCCTCAGTAAATGATCATCAAAAGTGAATGGTGGCACTATCCTATCACTGATCATTCACTAACTGCAACAATGTACACATTAATCTAAAAAGTGCTACATTTGTTCCTGCCACAAATACAGGTCATATACAATTTTTGTTTCTGGATGCTGAGAGAGGCTTTTTTTAGATTTGAAGCACTTGAGAACATGTGGGGAGTTACATAGTGATACATCTCTGGTGGGTTGAAGTTTAAGACTGAGTTGGGAAGTCAGCTGTTTACTGCTTGCAGGAATATTTCAGTGTGTGTGTTTTGTCTGTTATATTTGCTTGGGGTTGAGGGATCTGTGAAAAGAGGTTACTGAAGTGTGATACAGAGTTAGCTTTTTATTTCTACTTGGGGTTGGTGATTAGTTACAGAGTGGTTTGGGTGGGAGGGGTCTAGTGCTGTTGCTAGAATTGAGTGCCAAGCATGTTGAGGTGGAATTGTACTGGGAGGATCTTTGTTTCATTGTGAAGGGTGTTGGGTATTTTTGGTCTGAGTGCATGATATTGTATGGTTTGCAACTTAGTTATATTTGCTTTTGAGAATGTAGAAGACCAGGCAGGAGAAGTGTAGTTTCACGTGGTGTGGATGAATTGTTTAAAGAGGATGTTAAGAGATTCTTTTTCTTGTCCAAATCTGGTGCTAGTTAATGTGCTGAGGGTATTTAGTTTGTGTGTGGCTTTTGTGTTGATGTTAATGGCATGGGGAATGAATGTCATGTGAGCGTTGTATGTGATGCCTATACTGGTTTGTGATTTGTTCAGTGGGAGAGACTGTTCATTTTGGGTGATTGAAGGGTGTGAGCTGGATTTGTGTCTGCAACAGGTTACACCATGAGTGAAAAGTTGCCTTTGGCGAGGCTGTATCATTGGGAGTACAGTCTTGTCATAATAATTCTCACTCCAAAGGGGTCCACTTTTCCTGCTGCTAGAAATAGTACAACTTTGGGCTGCATGAGACTTTACAATGAG
Organism: Panulirus argus; assembly: GCA_038088735.1. Classification (NCBI taxonomy): domain Eukaryota; kingdom Metazoa; phylum Arthropoda; class Malacostraca; order Decapoda; family Palinuridae; genus Panulirus; species Panulirus argus. The sequence goes on along the minus strand of JAYMFT010224242.1, from coordinate 49 downwards.
GCTGTGGGGTAATTATATCAATCATATATATATATATATATATATATAT
>JAYMFT010224231.1:0-11301 GCA_038088735.1 Panulirus argus | reverse complement strand
TATATATATATATATATATATATATATATATATATATATATATATATATAAAGAATGTTTCATTTATCATTATGGAATTGAAGGAGCCTCAGAAAATGTCAACATTCATCACAGACTCAGTATGAGCGAGGCGAGTTGGGTGATGGATGGGTGAACCATGTTCTTATTCATTTTCGCTTAGATGAATTCTACGAGCATATACCTATTGAAATCAGATGAGGTGGTGGTGACCTTGGTAGTGTTAATTCGCTCCGCGGATGACAATGCTGAGCACTCTATATCCTGTACCTTTAATATATATATATATATAGATAGATAGATAGATATTGCAAGAGGTCACAGTGTTGCGCTGGATCTAGTATTTGCGGAAAATCCACTGGAAAATAAACGCGAAAAGTTCCCAAGTACACTTTCGTGTAATGATCACATCATCAAGGGAGATACAAGAATGAGAGCGCCACACACAGAATCAGACTACTTGGGCACTGTTGGTGGCATCTGGCAAGTCCAGTCAAACAATCAGGTTATCGCATTCATAAGTATTCAACCTATCAAGTGACCGCTTTCATTTGCATTTAGTCAGAAGAACGAACACAGTTACTGGCATTCAGTTAAGTGAACACATTCGACGGCATTCAGTCACTCTGGTGCTCGCTTTCATCGATATTCAGCCAATCATTCGACGGCATTTATTTCGTGATGCATGTTATCTGTTTGAAAAGTGGCAGGGGAACAGGTAAATTAGCCAGGAGGCAATGAGGAATGCAGTAGTTAGTTCTGTTCATTACTGCGGCTGCTAGAATAATGCACAGCCTGTGCGGAAGAGAGGAAGCCCCACTGTAGGCATGTACTGTCGGCAATATTCTAGGCTACACCACAACTACGTTACACAGGAGCCATCACGCTTCTTTTTTAACGTAGAAGCAACTGCTGGAATACCATTATGAAACGGTCGTGCATCACAGATAACTCCTTTTGTATTGAAAAAGACCGTTAGCCGGTTGCTCTCCATCGGTAGCGCCTGCTTCACCTAGCTCTCCATTTCTCACCGTCGTGCCATGCAGGTCCGTACACAAAGTCATCCGAAACAGAGCATCAAGTAATTTGAGGTTATTTAACTATACGGCATTTGAAATATATTGCCACTGCTACAAATAATAGTGATAATGATTTCATATTATTATCTCACCCAGTGAGATAATTGTTCATGTCGCACAAGGCTACTTGGAAAGGTTGGGAGCAGGGGCAGGGCCGCAAATTCTATGTGCCTCAGTGGTGCAGTGGATAGTGTTATACTGAACGTGAGTCGACACGGGGGTCGGATGCGCACTGGTTTGAATCCTGGGTATGGCAGTTGGCCTGCGCCCGACCTAGTTGTACAACATGTTCACCATGGCTTAGGGTTGGGGTATGTGTGTGTGCATTGCATACTTAGGAATATAGACATAACACATACACTCAAGGTCAGGAGACGGGAGAACATGACTGCAAAACTCTCTCACGGTAACACACAGATAGAAATCCCCTCCCGTATCATCACTTTCTATAAGTGAAAATTTTAGGAACACAACGCGGATTTTTCGTTGCGGGCTTAGTTCCTGGCGCCTCATCATTAAGGCTACCAAAAAAGTATGTTGATATGGATTTTATTATTCATTTATTATTATCAGTATTATAATTATTATTATTGTCTACATTGTAAAGCCAGCATAACTGATGCACTCTCCTTATGTGTGATTACTCTTCACCTTTTTTTTTTAATAAAACGTAAAATTTGCTGATTTTATATTTGAGTTGCTTCATATTGCGCTTGCGTACCATATCTGTTCAATTGTTTTTGCCAGATTCATCGGGTGCTACCTTTTCCTCACAGCGATACAGCGTTCACCATATTTCTCGTTAACTCATTTAAAATTTTAAATTGTACTAGCATATCTCGACGGCCTGAAACTTCCGCATTTTGATCAACCAAAAATTGAGTAGTCCTGTGATACAGCCTTGCCAAATTGACTTTCCACTCTCCATACCTCGTGCACATGGAATCCAATGACACCTTGTATATATATATATATATATATATATATATATATATATATATATATATATATATACATATGCTCAATGTGATAACCATATCAGTGTTGCGGAGAGTTTATAATGGGGAATTGACAGCGGTTTTTCCGATTCATTTATGCTGCTGGCGTCCCCTCGAAGGGCGATAACAGACTCCATCTTGCCATCATTGGTGTGCAGGGCAGAGGCATCGCTCTTGATTATTCACAGCATCCTCAACCCAACACCCCGCCTGCTTACATAAGTGTAATACACATATCTGTATACATTATACAGCACATATAATCCTGGCCTTGCGAGACCACTCAGTTCTCTCACCTCTCTCTCTCTCTCTCTCTCTCTCTCTCTCTCTCTCTCTCTCTCTCTCTATTTCCTCTCGTGAACTTCCGCTATTGCGTCCTCCCTGTGTACCAGCCGCTGTGCAGAACGTTTCTCGGTCATTCTTGGCTCCATATGCATCCCGAAAATCCTCGCTGGCGTTGGGAGATTTCAATGTAGTAGGCAATTTTGGGGCATTTTCTGAACAGGCATCTTTTTTAAAGCATGTCTTTCATATACGCTCCCGCTACTGTTTATTATTATTATTATTATCATCCCAAGGAACAAAGAGGGGCGTATACGGGGAAACTGGAAATCCTCTCCTACCTTACAGTATTCCAAAAGGGAGGAGCACAAAATGAGACAAGCAATATTTTTTTTCCTCACTCATTTATCTGTTCTTGGCGCTACCTTGCTCATGCGGGAAATAGTGAACGCTTATGAAAGATTTTTATCATAATTATTATTATTATTATTATTATTATTATTATTATTATCTGTAGAGCGGCGACCTTGTTAACTGTGAGCTCATAAAAGCTCTTAATTGAATGGTAGGATTTATTGTTGAGAATAAATCAAGGCCAAGGGAACGTGATTGGGATCTTCTTTTTTTTCTTACCCCAATGTAATGAATAATTGGATAGAGACGGGGATATGTAGATCAGGAAAATGTTAGGTTAATTTTTGTAAGAATAAATGAAACTCGCAGAATTCATCAGAACTTTTGAAAATCCTACCTAACCTTTCCCTAACAATCGAAATTTACTTTATTTTCATTTTTTAGGAAAAAAAAAAAGTTTTGGTCACGCGTTTACATTACAATGCTGGGATGTACTCGTTGGAAGTGGTTGCCTTCGAGAGGCAGCAAACGCGCTCAGCGAACAAATCCAGGAACTGATGTAAACACGAGACCACAAATTTCATGTACTATACAAATGACATCGAAAATTAGATACACTGCTGTTGCTACGGAAATTGCAGTGAGATTTCCATCGTTATCTTCATTCCTAACAAGTATTTTGCTTACTTTTACAGTAATTAACGTTTATCTTGATCAAAGCCTCTAACGCTATTAACATTGCCCAGTACAGTCGAAGTTTGTCTTGCACATTTGCAGTAGATAAACATACTGCTTGGGCTCATTCCGAAGTTGTAATTCATCATTTGAAGAAAGAAGCAATTCAAAGAAACTCATCATGTCTGAAACTTACTAACGTGGAGCGAGGCTTCTCTTTCGAGTGGTTGGTGTAATGCAGTAGGGAGGGTCTTCTTTGCAATGCGGAATAGTCATGGTTTGTGTCTAGCATTCTTGTCGCTCTTACTCACTGTTTTCTGTCATCATTACGAAGAAAAGGTGTATTACATGTATGAGGCATCTAACTCTTGAAGGCTAAGAGTGGACAGTATTGGCGACGGGGGAGGAGGCGGGAGGGAGATGGAAGCTGATGGTATATAAGGGACTTGCCATGGATGTTCTCATTAGTATTGTTGTCCTACCTGTGGGGCAGGTGTCTCCCGCAAGCGTATCCTTTGGTTCACTGGTCGTCATGACGGCCCACTGAATGAACCAACCTACGGTTTCTGACTGATGGTGAACGTGACCTAAAACTAATACCGGTGTGGAAAGTCTAAGATTAGATTCCCGTGGAGTGTCATGGAAGAGCAGAGTGCAGCGATCACGGGCGCGGATCACAGCGGCGCGTCGGCTGCAGGAGAGCCGGGCTTGATCCTGGAATACAGCCACGACCTGGTGGCCGCCTTCAGCAAGAACCCGCGCCCCTCGCACGCGTTTCCCATGAGCTTAACCAGGGACTTGCACATACCGCGTAGGAAGATGCCTATCTTCAGGAGACTCGGAGCCGCCTTCCGCTCCCGGCACAGCTCCAGCTCCTCCGCCGGCAGCGCGGAGAGCCAGAACTCCACCATTTCGGCTATGTCGGATGCTCCCGAGGGACCCGAGCCGACCGTCAGCACTGTGCAGCAGATGAAAATGGATATGGTCACCAAGAACAGAGCCAAGTTGCGGAGGCTGGCCTCCAGTTCGCGTTTCGAGGTAGGGCGGCCGAACTAAACACAACGTAACACTAGCTCTTTCTGCGTCGGTTTTCTGATGTCTCCTTTTTTTTCATAAATTTGCGTCATTTTCGCGGCCCATCGAGTACGAAATGATTCGTCTTGGTCCCGAAAGTTTTCATCAGTTTTCTTTCAAGTGCAAATTTTCATATATATATATATATATATATATATAGATAGATAGATAGATAGATAGATAGATAGATAGATAGATATTAGTCTGAAATAACTAGCGGCATATTTCTAATATAGTTCTGTTGTATATATCATAAAATACTGATGTCCAGATTTATTGTAGTAACCATGACAATCATGAAGGCATCTCATTTGTTTTGTATTTGCATCCAGACCACGCACAGTTTAGCCATGGCCTTCGTAGCATTCACTGCAGTGTGGATACTCCAGTCTGACGAATGCCTAATGCCTACCTGAATTCATAAAGGTCGTGTTTTGTTTACGTTGACGAAAACGAAGTGACTGGCCCTTTGGTTCTTCACGCTTGTGTGACTGAGCTCACGAAAAGAAAAAGAAAAAAATACGGGAATCAGAAAATTTGTGCCTTAAGAAATGGTTGTTTGTGATGCCAGCTTATTATGGCTGTCGGAAGAGCGAGCGAAAATGTTGTTTATAATGATGATTCCTTTCGCCAAAGTACTAGCGAGCGGGACTGCCCTGAATATATTCAAAAGCTTGGTGTAGGTTAGGTAAGCTTATCGTTTTTATAGGCTGCCGGTACCGCAGTGCTGTAAACCAGGCCTGTAAGGCCGAGCTTCTGTAAAATTGTTTTACCTCTTAAAATTTTGGGTGGGGGTTAAATTGCCGCCAGAGAACGTTGTCGATAAAGAGGTGATGTCGGCAGGAGGTTTTGGCACATAAGAGTGTCGGTAGAGCAAGGGTGACTTGAGGTCCATATGGTGCCGATATAACGAAGGTTTTGACCGGGTAGGGTGCCAGTAGAGTAAAGATTTCGGCAGAGAAAGGTGCTGAACGAGAAGTCCTTCGGCGAGACTGTACTCCCTCTCGTCAGCTGACGGTGATACCGCAAGAAGGCGGAATTCGGTAACACCGTGTTTGGAAGCAAAATCCACTCATAAAGTAAAATGTAGATTGGGTTATTATATGAAATCTGTGTCAAACTAGGGTCGTCCAGGTTTGCTGAACTTATTGAGCGCTTATTAGTAACGACCCCTAAGCGCGACGGTACAGACTTTGATTGCGATAGGCATAGTACCCAAGGGACGTAACGCCGTGCTCAAGGATCGTACCGCGCATGGTCATGCAATTAAAGCAATACGAAAGTTTATCCGATATCGTTTTCTGAATTTACGATCTGCCGTGTTTTCAATAGATATATGTGCTGTGACAGGAATTGTACACGAGGATAGACTGCTCCAGTCTCTCTCTTCCTAGTGACATTTTTTGAGATTCACACGGAAAAGAGAAGAGTAAGGAGTAATCTGATCACAACCGTTACGTTTATAAACCAGAGTGATGAAGTCAGCAGTTAACAGTTCATACATGCAAGGTAGAACAACCAGTTAATCTAGAAACTTGTACAAATTGGTGATCACATGTGTCCATGTGGATACATGTGTGATTTCATGTTGCAAGTGGTTGGTTGGATTACGCGTTTGGTAAAAAAACTCAGGTGTTTTGTTGTACAGCAGGTGTTTTGTTTCGCAAGTGTCGTTTATTGCACTACAGGTGTTCTGTCGTATACATATTGGTCTGTCGGACTAAACTTTTTATACGTTAGAGGCTATCATATTAACCCAGCATTTGATACCGATTTCAAAGCAAGCTTATATAAGCCTTTTAGGACTGAGAAATAAGGAGGGAGGGAGGGGGTAGCCCTTAAAAATGGCTTCACTTTTTAGCCCAGAAGTTTACTATTTTCATGTAGCCAAAGTCAATGGCTTGATGAATCTTATTCATTCCTTCATTCATTGAATCGTGTATAATTAGCACTGCCCTTGTATCATGGAGTTCAATAGTTAAAGATGTTATGAGTGATTACATGTTACTAGAGATTGCTTGTGTTCCATTCACCTGTCCCAGATGATAAGTATATTGTCAGGAGTGTACTGCCCTAGTGACAGTAGCTGTGAGGACAGTATTAGGGATAGCGTGGACTGACAGTACTTTACAATGGTGTGAAGACCGAACAAGTAAGGTAACAGGGGTCGTGAAGTCATGAACGAACAGCCAGTGCAGAACCAGGGGTGTGGTGCCCTAATAGTACAGAACCAGGAATGTGATGGCGTAATGATTACAGTACCAGGGATGTGATGACCAAGTACAGTTCCAGGAGTTTGATAACCTGACAAGTTCAGTACCAGGGATTGTGATGACCTAATTATTACAATACCATGGATCCTGTGATCTAAAAAGTACATTTCAGGCGTGTGGTGACCTAACTAATACAGTACCAAGGGCATAATTACCAAACAAGTATAGTACCCAGGGTGTGGTGACCTGATAAATACAGGGGTATGATGACCTAACAAGTACAGTACCAGGGGCATGATAACCTAATAACAAGTACAGTACCAGGGATATAACTTGACTGTCAGCTCAGTGCATGTTGGAGATAAATCTACATCCACACACACAACATGACACGTGTTAGGAACATCAGCAAGTTACACCGACCTCGGCACATATGTGTGTATGCGGATCGACTGAAGACTCTCCCTCCCTTCTGTCCCAACCTGACCAAGTCTTGCATAAAAATACGTTGGGCGGGCGTCTTTGGGTAATCCGTTTATTCTACAAGACCCATTGCTTATATACACAAGGACAAGGGCAAAAATATTCGTCAACCGAATTCCGATTGTCAGTTGTTTATATATTTCAGGAAGATGTTTACGTGTTTTCCCCACGTGTTTGTATAATCTCAGCACCCTCTCAAGACAATAATTCTCAGCTTGAGCGGTCCCTTTCTTTTTCTTTTTTTCTCACTCGCTCTAATGATGAATTATCTTCAGATGTGAAAGAAAGAGAGGGTTTTTTCCTTGATGTTTTCCAGTAATGTAAGACTAGGTTTCGCTGTCGACACTAAGGTGTACATGTACCCGTTCTCACATAGACAGACATCAATCCGTGCATAGACATACTTCTGGTAACTTCTTGTCTAAGAGTTATGTGGTCACGATAAGAAGCTGCTTCCTTCGTAGACGATATAAAGATCATCTTTTACGACCGTGGATTTGTATCCATTTTAGGCAGCATCACTGCTAGTTTTCAATGACTTTCTTATTCAACATTGTCACAGTAGTGTAACAGTTCACCAACACCTTTACGAGAAACTACCACACCAAACTGCGCCAATTATGAGAAACTACCACACCATACTGCCAGTCACCGAGTACCAAAATCTAATAGACTCAATTATCACAAACTCCAGCACTCCTTTTATGGGGTTCCTGCCACGTCGACGCTGCGCCTCACACATGGGGAGGGAAATGGCGGCCGGACTCATTAGGCGCGAGAGGGTCTTTGACAAGACCGCGCCCCTCTCCGTATATTGACTTCTCACCCTTAGTGTAAAACCGCTTGTAGGTCGAGTCCGGCAACATCCCAGTAGATCAACGAGACGTACTGCAGATAAAGAGAACATTTGAACAGAATAATCCTAGTGGCTTCTGTAGTTTCCCATCCTCCTGTTGCTCAGTAAACTTGTCAAATACGCAGCATCCACTTATCACTGTCACTAACTGGATGGGCGAACAGCAGCGTTTGGCTGAAGCCAAACCCGTGTCATCTTACTCCTCCATAGAGCGCACTTTGGTGGGATACAAAAATGGCACCAGTTGAGCTTCAGCCACTCGCTATACTGTTTTCTCCGTCAATAGCATTGTAGCGCTACTGTTTGAAATCTTTGGAAACTGTAACTGTTTTCAGTAGCGATTGGTTAATGATGTAATTGTTTTGGGTTCACAGGTTATTTTGTTCTAAAAGATTTTGACCCCTTGCCGCGTTACGGAACTCATGGATGCAAATACTATGCGCGCGCACCCTGCGAGGTAAAACATTCTGTGGAAACACATGTTATCCTCGGATTCTCGCTTTAATAACTTTCGCGTCGATTAAGAATCTCAAAGATCTGTAATAAACTAAGTCATGAATAACATCAGACTATTTTGGCCTTGAAGAGGCAAGACCGAATGCACCCCCTCCAAAGTTTAACACTCTAAAGCGGCGAAAGATTGCCAGGTGATTTGCCAAACAGCATGTAAGGGTGTGACGAAATACCTTTATTGATACGCAGCATTGTAAACACCATGGGATCTATGAAAGCGTACAAACCGCTAAAGGCTTCGTTTGTAGTCATGTTCAGGACTTTTATTACTACTATGCGTGAGTGGAGTATGGTTTGCTTCATCAAGTCAGGAGGGAGAAAAAGGCCTTACTTTTACTTGAAAGCACAGATTTCAATATGAAGTGAATCGTAAGGATAAGAAAATTTTATAAAGTTTACTGATTTCTCATAAGGCTTCTTTTCCAGTTTCAACAGGCAGTTTGATTGTTTTCTCATCGATCACGAAGAAAAAGCAAGATTCGTAAAAACAATATTAGTAAATGTATAGATTAATTGTTAAAACTACTCTTTTCTACTTGAAATTTATAATTAGTTACAGTATTTGTAATTCATCTATGAATCTTCATAAATGAATATTACTTTTAAGATTATTTCAGTTCTACAGTTCAACGAAGAAATAAGAACTTTAGTTGTAGGTTCCACCATAGTTTTTCAGAGATAACTTGGTGTTAATAAATCGTGTTAGTTTTTACATTAGGGAATTTCGTTAACTTGTAAGCAGTTCTTTTACTGTATTACTAAGTCAGTATCAATGTCAAAGACATTTTATAAGGCGTAGGTGTGTCTCATCATGAATAATGTATATGTATGGCTAATTGTACATAGATGACAAGGGTAGGTTCATCTTGCACGTCATATGGCCGCTTTTATTCAAACTTAAGGCAGCAGTTTTGCTCTTAGAAAACTTGTGGGAAATATGTCTGCCGGCAAGGCTAAGTGCAATAAATTTCATAAGGCAAATGGTGTTGTCAGCTAGGCTAAGTGTTATAAATTTCTTAAGACAAAGAAGACAAAAGAATGTGTAGCCAGGTTGGCTAAGTGCAATAAATTTCTTAAGACAAAAGGAGAAAAAGTCAACGAACATTCGGTATTCGTCTTGCATCAAGTTTAAGACTTGAAGAACTCTCACACCCAAATGCAGCTGTGCTTACTAGTCTAGATGTAGGTGAATATCAAGAACAGTGATACAAATGAAAGCAAAAAAAGGTAGCAGATTTGGATAGCGAAACTGATAGTGACACTGAAAATCATCTTAATGTCATCCCAGAGCCCCTAACAAGTCTCTTTGATCCAGCAGCTACAAAACAAGGATACTGAGCAGCTAGAAAAAAACATGAGATGCTATACTAGCAGTATCTTGAAACTGATTATCAAAAAAATCATATGATAACCTTATGGTACATTGTAAGATCAGAGAAGAGAACTAGGATGATAGTACTGAATATCGTTCCTAGTTAAAGAATGAAATTTCACCAGGAATGAAGTGGTTTCTACATGTCATTGTTTGATATATGTCTCTTCGTGAGACCATGTTTTCCAGTCTTTACGCTTATTGACAATAATTCAAGCAACACGCCTTCGCTTTTCGACTGGAGTTTTCCCTCCCAGTATTCATGAGAACGGCAAAGATTTTTATTTTCTAGTTTTCCCTATTTTGTACATCCTGCAGCAGAGGAATTGTGAGGCATTTTTGTAAAACTGAACCGTTAATAAGTTTTGTTACACCTGACGAACTATGACTCGGCGAAGCATTGATGAACGTGAATGTTGGCCATATGTTTTGCCTTACAGGATGCGCGCTCCTCAATTTGGGATGCGTCGGATGTAAGCATTGGCAAGGGGTCTTTATATATATATATATATATATATATATGTGTGTGTGTGTGTCCTGTTTAATCAAGCATCGCATTTAGATTTTATGTACGTTGTACAGTGCATTTTCCATAAACTTTCGCACTAAATTTAGGCGCACGGGTGTCCAGTGCGCTATAAAACAATTTTCATTATTAAGTTACGTGTAGAGCAAGTTTTGTCATCACATTTTTCACTACATTTGTACATTTTTGCACCTGCTTTTTTGTATAATTTTCTGGCATTTCAACAAGATCTAAAACAGAAGCAAAAAAAAAAAAATGCATCGCATCTTGTTTTCTCAACCAGAAGGATTCATGACTTCGTAAACTTCATACTTACACCTGGTCCCTGTTCGTTCTCTTCCCCTGCAGTCGGACCAGATGGTGTCGCTGAGCTTCAAGTCCTTGGAGTCTTACATCTCGGAGGACAACCTCACTGGCCTGCAAGCCTTCCTAGCCTCGCGCTCCGTGGTCATCGATGACAGGGACGAGAATGGAGCCACCGCCCTCATCTTCGCCGCCAGCAAAGGCAAGCCAGACTTCTGCAACGAGTTAATCCTCCACGGGGCGGACGTCAACGCTGAGGACAATGTACGTGATCACTTTCCCGGACTTGATGAGTATTAGTTATATATTGCCACTCATTATTAGGATTTTTTTTTTTTTAAGAAATGGATTCATAAGCATTGATTGAGTTTGACCTTGTATGGTTGCAGGATCAGTGGTCTGCGGTCATCACAGCTGCCAAGGAGGGTCATGGGGAGACGCTGGCAACGCTACTCGACCATGGCGCCAACATACATCAAAAGGACATGGTGAGGCACATCATTATTTCCATATATATATATATATATATATATATATATATATATATATATATAT
>JAYMFT010224220.1:0-11301 GCA_038088735.1 Panulirus argus | reverse complement strand
GGGAATACGTGGGAAGTATTCTTTCTCCCCTATCCCCAGGGATAATATATATATATATATATATATATATATATATTATGAATTTGTGTCCATAAGTGATACAGCAGATATAATGCTATGTTCAAGGCACAAAAACCCAGGTTCATTGTGCAGATATTGCAATCCACATTCCTATACTTCAGCACCAGCCTCTTTCCCTCTGGATTAAACTGGGTTTACTTCACAAATATGTGTGCATATGAAAAAAAAAAATATATCAGATGAAAACTCTAAAGCTTTCAACAGGTTTTAGGTGAAAAACTGTGATATGTTCAGCAATATATAAGCTGAAGAGTAATCAAACAATCTTTTAATTCTTAATGAATCAATGCAGTTAGCATGAAATTATGCAATGTTTATCACATACAAAAGGCAATGCTGTTCACCTTTTAAACTATAATTCAGTTTTTAAAGCGGAGAAAATCTAAAAGTAATGTACAGTATAAGCGCTAAAAATGTATGGTTCATATATAATGATTCCAAAATACGCATGGTATACATGGTGGGTTGATGAGGGCATGACTGATCTATTTCTGTTACAAAAGAATTCTAGTAGAATTCATAACAGCACTGTGGAGTTTAAGAGAGTGTTAAAGGAAGAGCTTGATAGATCATATGGTAGTAACATGTAAGTATGCTTTTCATTGAAGATGGCATAGAACTAGAAATAAGAATGTAAAAACTTGAATGATAAGAGAATCCACACGGGTTGAGGTGATGTGTGTAGGAAAAGTATGTATAATCTGTGAAAAAGATAGGTAGAATGAAGATTTAAGAAAGTTTGTTGAAAAGAAAAGAGAGTCTGGAGGAGGCCAAAAAATAGAGATGAATGGAGAACAGAGTAGAATCCTGTCATACAAAAATAAGTTCGAAGATGGAGTATATGGAGTACAGAGTAGAATAGTCTTGCAAAAATTAGTTCAAAGATGGATTATATGAATAAAGGAAAGCAAATGAAGATCACTGAAGAAAAGTCAATGGGTACTAGCAGATTCAGGCTCACTGGGCCTCATTTGTTCACTCCTGTGGAGTGCAATGTTCGGTGGTATAACCATTTATCCTTGCCATCTTTCCTCTTTGAACCTCCCATAATGCTGGCAAAACTTTCCTGCTCAACACAAACACATTCCTAAAAATATATCATCCCAGCAGCCATTAATTTCCATCCTGCCAAAAGGCTTAGTTGTTGTGCATCTCACTACTTTCTTGGCATGTCTACAAACAAAAGATAGGACTGCCATTTTATAACGCATCTGGTTACTTCCTTGGCATGTCAAACAAACAGAAGACAGGAATGCCTTTTTATCGTAAGATAAAAAAGAATAACACATTATTCTGGCAAATGGTCAACAGCTGTAGATGAAATGTACATGTAAGGAACAAAAGTAAATCAAGCAAGTCTGGGAAAATGTTAGTGACAGAAGATGATATTTGTTGAAGGTAAAGAGAGTACTTCAGAGACATGATCAGTAATGATGGTGAAAGACATTAGTGCCATATCAGAATTAGAGGTAGGTAGATCAAAGAATAAATATAAGGAAGAGGAAAAAATTACAAGGGAGAATGAAAAAGTTAATAGTATATGTGAAGTGATGATTGAGAAACTGTTGAGTTGATCTGGAGAAGGTGCCTGGAAACATGGTAAAGGAAGTAAAAAGGATTGTAAGAATTATAGAGGAATTAGTCATCTCAGCATAATTAGCATGGTATGAGGAAAAGTAGTGAAAAATCAAGTTACAAGGATGGGTGAACCCCTTGCAGCTTAAGAGCAAGGCGGATTACAAAAGAAAGAGAGCGTGTAGACCAGATTTTCACCTTTATGTAGTGAAGAAACTTCTTGAGAGGTGAGAAATTGTATGCTGTACTTATGATTTAAAAAAGGCATAAGTTAACCTGAACTGGAAATCTCTCTTGGAAGATTCAGCTGTATATAGTATGCACAGAGGACTACTGAAATTTGTTAATGGCTTTTACGATGGAAGTAAAGTAATGCACATGAGACACTGAGTAGTGATATGAGTGGAACAAGGCTGCATGATGCCACCATGGTTCTTTAATTATTCTAAGGATGGGAAATAATGTGAACTGAGAGCCATGTGGGGTAATAGTCAGTGAACTACTTAAAGTGAAATGCAATGGAAGTTGCTACTTATGTTACAAACTCCTGTTATTGTAGTGTCAGTTGAATCAAGGGGAATTAGGTAGAAAGGTGGGCTACTTCAATGACATATGTAAGAGAAAGATGCTAAAAAGAATGTGAATAAAAGAAAAGGAAATAATAGTCTGCAAGATGAAGATCTGGAAGCCGTGGGTGGGTTCAGGTATTTGGGAGTAAAGTTAAGTAAAGGATGGTAGAGAAAATGCTAAAAATGCAAGGCAGACAAATGGAGGTGGACTGAAAGTTTTGATGAATTGAAAGAATGTAGGTGCAGTGTGTGCAAAAAGCTTGCATGAAGGATTAATTACCACAATTTTGATGTATGGTGAAATATCAATTGAAATCAATAGCAAAGTGATGGTCAGAAATTTCTGAGGATAGTATGGTCATGCAAAATGAATGACTGTTGATACGTTGTTGGTCAAGAAGGTATGGAGTTGTACTTTTGGAGTAACCATGAGAAGAGATAGACTGTAGAATAAATAAATCCATGGCATAACTGATTAGGGATATTTCATAAGAATGCCAGAGGAATGATTTGGGATATGAAACAAAGGAAGTGTCTTGTATATTAAGGCAGTGTAAATAAAGAGGTTAGTTTCACTTGATAAGCTAACTGTGAGAAGCAAAAGGAGATACATCTATAAATGTCGAAGTTCATGCTTTATTTTAAAACACTGCCCATGGGTTTAGGATGTGTGTGAGTGAACTGATTGGCTGTAAGCATCCGATCCACCCCACGGAAATGGGAATTTAGTGATGATGATAAGGTATACGAATTTATGAGGAAAGCCACAATACAATACTGAAAACAAATGAGGAAATATTCCAGAGATCAATAGGTAAGCTGATGAAAGTTAGGGATTGGCTGGTTAATAAAGCTACTAACAAACATGAGAATGGCATGATGTATTTAGAAATGGCTTACAGCGACTTGTAGCATCATTTACTGCCATAAATACTCAGCTACATTCTAAAATTATTTTTATTTTATCATTGCCTCTAACCCCATCAATACTATTTACTTATATATCACACAAAATACAGTGCATAAATTTAAAAGGTGCAAACAGAATGAATGTTTAAAATATATTCTTTTAAATTCTTATCTGAATAAACATTTGTCTCTTATGGAACTAATGTCCATAGCTGTTCAAACCTAAAAAGAAATAAAAAACTACATATCTTAAATAACAAATCACAATTAGACCTGAACATAAGGTATGTCAATTAAATCCATTAAAATGTAAGACAATGCAGTGAATCACTTAAGTCTTGTTCATATGGACAAGACAGGCAACTAAGTGAAATGTAATTACCTCACTTGTAATTCTGGTCACTATGTATCAGTTTAAGAGTAAAACTGTTACACTTCACTAGTCTTTTTTGTTTCGTTTTTCCATAATTATGATCACTGTTTCCAAATGTCTACAAGACAATTAAGACTAGAGCAAAAAATACATGTAAAGCAGTAACTCCATGTGACTTTTCTTTTGTAACATATAATGACTAATTGAAGAAACACTGGGTCTGCTTTGGATGTACTATCATGGACACATAAAGCTGCACATCCATTAAAGTTTAATGTCAAACAAATGTTGTAACTGAAATCTTAAAATCTCATAATAAGATTTTGTTTTTACTTAAAAATCTTAAGGATACTTGTTGAATCCACCAAACTTTGCTGGTTGAGCCACTTCCAGGTTCATGGGAGTACCTGTACCAACATTACTTTGGCACTCATGACTTATCCTAAGAATTGGCACCCATTTGTGTTAGTTTAACCTAAAATTGGCACCTACTTTCACATATTCAAACTAAAACAAAACTGGCAAGCAAATATCATAAAAAATTGATTTCTCATTAATCTGTTCCCTCAGCCAAAGAACATTCTATCATTCGTCTTAAAATTATATCCAAAAATCTGACGTGTCAAGTCACTTTGAATAAATTTTGATGTTCTATCTTCTACAATAACTGCTTGCACATCCTAAGATACTTGAGGTTAATATAAGACAGTCTACTCAAAATTTCAACTGAAGAAGATAATTCAAAAGAGGCAGACACATAATTTGTGAGAATCAAATAATTGTGTACTTATCATGAGCATTCAGTTATTCTTGGTTTTAAGTACATCTATCTATCTATATATCTATCTGTCTATCTATCTATCTATCTAAATTTCTGATGCCTTGTTCACCCAAGGAACTCCCCTCCAGGGGGTGGACTTGTCATAAAATTTTCCAGGTTGTCCTCCCCATACAAATCTCCCTAGCATGCTCTATCCCCCTCACATCCTGGGGCCTCTCCTAAATGTAATTCCTCACTTTCCCCTTTAAGGAGGTTGGATGAACTCTCCACACTATTCTCTTCTGCATCACTCCCGTATATATTCTGTACCAATATATCACTATGTAGTGTATTTGTTTTTTGACCCTACTCTTTACAATACATTCCTAAAAGTTTCTCATTTTCCTCAAAACGTTCATGTAATTAATTCGTCTTCATGTACTGTATTTTACTTCCCTTATCATCATTTTAATGTTTTATTATAATCCCCATACTACTATTTCATTCTATCCTAATCTTCTCCTGACCATATTTCCCCTAGTACGTGGCAAATGTAAGTATATTTCAAATACTTCAGAAGCAGTTACTAACTGCTTTAAAACCTATGCACCTTAAATAAAATAGAGAATCTTGTTAATGATACTGTCCTAAAAATGTAAGCTTATGATTAAGCCCCTTCTAATCTCTTCTTCAATATTTTCATTTCCAATATCACTAACAGTTCATTAACATCCACTACATTTCTTAATACCTAATTAGCTTAATTTCATCTTAAATGCCACTGCTTGGATGATCAGTGCACTGCATGCACTGAAAAATTACCTTCACCTACACATATCCCTTTCACCAGATTATGTAAATTTTCTTTTGCCAACACTGTTTCACTATCTTACTGAAGTTTCCTTATAAGTCTCGAGCCTATCTTCCTACATAAAGTTCCTTGTCAACAAAATTTGGCTAATTCCAACCTTGGCAGCCTTGTTCCTATCTTGAGTTGGATGCAGGAAACAAAACCTTCTCTTGCAGGTACTACAGTGAAACTGGACATATTGATGCTAAATGATCCAGGTATAAATAAGTAAAAAAATAAATTCTCAAAATCATCCCAAATCTTTCTTTTATCTTACAACTGCTTGCCTTTCCTGCCTTAATTATATATTTCTTTACATGAATAGCAACTTGGGTAAAATCTACTAATAAAATGTAATTTATACTTTTTAAAGTATAAACTCCACACAGAGTTTGACATTACAGCGATTCCTAAAATCCTAAAGTATTAAAAATAACTGTCAAACATCTAAGTACAAAGTTAGAAAACAAGATCTTTTTCATCTCTGAGAATCCACAATTATATAGTGGTAAAATTAAGTATCTTATTTTGACTGTACAAGCTCTAGTCCATAATCATTACAGTTCAAATCTGTTACACTGCAATCCTCTACAAACTAAACATGTGTTAGTATATAACAAAAAAATTTGTCACAAATAATTATATCAATATTGAATGATTCATATGATGTCACCAGTGAAAAAGAAGTACTGCTCAGCTGATCCAATTTTTGAACTTTCATGTTATAGTTAAAAAAGAAATGGGCAAGGAGAAAAATTTTCGTCTAAAACATGCAAAGCAGTTATATGAAATCAGTAAAAAGGGAAGATTCTGAATGTCTTGTAGGGATTACCTATGTTGCACATCTCAATTCAGTATCTTCCAAATCCTGTAGATGAACATTGGATCAAAATGAAGAAATAAAACTCAAGGTATACCATCCCTCAGACACTACGATATGCACAAGTGTTCAATGAATACAGTGTTAAGAAGAATTTCAAAAAGAAAATTGTGAAAGCAGACTACATCGTAACAGCTGAAAATAAGTACAGTAATCCCTCTATTCAATGGACCCCATTATAATGGATTTCAGAATATATGGACTGGGCAAATAATAACATGAAATAATAAAGAGATTTGAGTGTAGAATGGTAAAAGAAGAGAGCAAATGAAGTGAGGAGAGTGGGTGAGGAATGGGATGTATTTATGGAAGCAATGATGAAATGTGCAAGAGGTGCATGTGGCATGAGAAAGGTGGGAGGTGAGAAGATTAAGAAAGGTAGTGAGTGGTGGGATGAAGAAGCAAAGTTGTTCGTGGAAGAGAAAAAAGAGGCGTTTGGATGATACTTACAAGCAAGGAGTGCAAATATCTGGGAGATGTATAAGAGAAAGAGGCAGGAGGTCAAGAGGTTGAAAAAGAAAGCAAATGAGAGCTGGGGTGAGAGAGTATCATTAAACTTAAGGGAGAATAAAAAGATGTTTTGGAAGGAGGTAAATAATGAGCGTAAGACAAAAGAACAAATGGGAACATCAGTGAAAGGGACAAGTGGGGAAGTTATAACAGGTAGTGATGGAGTGAGTATTTTGAAGGATTATTGAATGTTTGATGATAGAGTGGCAAATGTAGGATGTATTGGTCGGGATGGTGTGCAAAGTGAGTCTGGGAGAGTGGTTTGGTGGAGAGAGAGGAGGTGGTTAAAGCCTTGCGGAAGATGAAATCCGGCAAGGCATTGGGATTGGATGGTATTGCAGCTGAATATATTAAGAAAGGGGGTGACTGTATTACTGATTAGTTGGTAGGAATATTCAATGTATGTATAGACCATGGTGAAGTGCCTGATGATTGGCAGAATGCATGTATAGTGCCACTGTACAAAGGTAAAGGGGATAAAGGCGAGTGTTCAAACTACAGAGGTATAAGTTTGTTGAGTATTCCTGGAAAACTGTATGGGAGGGTATTGATTGAGAGGGTGAAGGCTTGTACAGAGCATCAGATTGGGGAGGAGCAGTGTGGTTTTAGAAGTGGTAGATGATGTTTGGATTAGGTGTTTGCTTTGAAGAATGTATTTGAGAAATACTTAGAAAAACAGATAGATTTGTATTTAGCATTTATGGATCTGGAGATGGCATATGACAGGGTTGATAGAAATGCTTTGTGGATGGTGTGGGAGGTAAGTTGGTAGAAGCAGTGAGAAGTTTTTATCAAGGGTGTAAGGCATGTTTACGAGTAGGAAAAGAGGAGATTAGTTGGTTCCCAGTGAAGGTTGGTCTGCGGCATGGGTGTGTGATGTTCCTATGGTTGTTTAATTTATTTATAGATGGGGTGGTTACAGAGGTTAGATGCAGGAGTTTTGGAGAGTGGGGTGAGGATGCAGTCAGTTGGGGATGAGAGGGCCTGGAAAGTGAGTCAATTGTTGTTTGCCGATGATACAACAATGGTGGCTGATTCGAGCAAGAAACTGCAGTAGTCGATGACTGACTTTGGAAGAGTGTGTGAAAGGAGAAAGCTAAGAGTAAATGTGAATAAGAGCAAGGTTATTATGTTCGGTAGGGTTGAGGGACAAGGTATTTGGGATGTGAGTTTGAATGGAGAAAAATTGGAGGAAGTGAAGTGTTTTAGACATCTGGGAGTGGACTTTGCAGCGAATGGAATCGGAAGTGAGTCATAGGTTGGGGGAGGGGGCGAAGGTTCTGGGAGCAATGGAGAATGTGTGGAAGAAGAGAACATTATCTCAGAGAGCAAATATTGGTATGTTTGAAGGAATAGTAGTTCCAACAATATTATATGGTTATGAGGCATGGGCTATAGATAAAGTTGTATGGAGGAGGGTGGATGTGTTGGAACTGAAATGTCTAAGGAAAATATGTGTGATATGGTTAGATTGAGTAAGTAATGTAAAGGTAAGAGAGATGTTTGGTAATAAAAAGAGTGTGGTTGAGAGAGCAGAAGGGGTGTGTTGAAATGGTTTGGACATATGGAACGAATGAGCAAGGAAAGGTTGACAAAGAGGATATATGTTTCAGAGGTGGAGGGAACATGGAGAAGCGGGAGACCACATTGGAGGTAGAAGGATGGAGTGAAAGGGATTTTGAGCGGTTAGGGCCTGAACACGCAGGAGGGTGAGAGGCGTGCATGGAATAGAGTGAAATGGAACGATGTGGTATATAAGGGTCGATGTGCTGTCAATGGACAGAACCAGGGCATGTGAAACGTCTGGGGTAGACCGTGGAAAGGTCTGTGAGGCCTGGATATGGATATGGAGCTGGGGTTTCGATGCATTATACATGACAGCTAGAGACTGAGTGTGAGCAAATGTGGCCTTTTCATCTGTGTCCTGGCACTACCTCGCTGACACGGGGTGGCGATGCTATTTCCTGTGGGGCCGGGTGGCATCAGGAATGGATGGAGGCGAGCAAGTATGAATATGTACATGTGCATATGTGTACATGCATGTGTATGTATATGTATGTATATATGTATATGTTGGTGTGCATATGTATGTATTGTGACTATATTTGCATGTATGTATATATGTGTGTATGTGAGTGAATGGATCTTTCTTCGTCTGTTTCCTTGCGCAACCTCACTGATGCGGGAAACAGCGATCACGCATAATAGAAAAATAATATACATATATACATATCATCCCTTTGGATAGGGGAGACAGAGTACTTCCCATGTATTCCCTCTGTGATGTAGAAGGCAACTAAAAGGGTGGGAGCGGGTGGCCAAGTGAGGATATTTTCCTCTAAGGCTCTGTCCTCTGTTCCTGATGCTACCTCACTAATGTAGGAAATGGCAAATATGTTTTTATGTTTATATCTACTTAGAGAGAGAAAGAGAGTTAAGTTGAGTGAGAAAAGGTAGACAAAGAGGATGTATGTGTCAAAAGTAGAGGGAACACGGGGAACCTAGAGACAAAATTGGCGGTAGAAGGATGGAGTGAAAAAGATTTTGAGTGATCGGGGCCTGAGCATGTAGGAAGGTGAAAGGTGTGCATGAAATGGGGTGAACTGGAACTCTGTGGTACACTGGGGTCACTGTGCCATGAATGGGCTGAACCAGGGCATGTGAAATGTCTGGAGTAAACCGTGGAAGGTCTGTGGGGCATGGATATGGATAGGGAGTTGTGGTTTCGGTGCATTGCACATGGCAGCTCATGGATGGATGTGAGTGAGTGTAACCTTTCTTCATCTGTTTCCTGACGCTACTCTGCTGACACGGGGAGTGGTGATGTTGTTTCTTGTAGGGTGGGGTGGTGTCAGGAATGGATAAAGGTTAGCAAGTATGAATATGTACATGCGTATATATCTGTGTATGTATATGTATATGGAAGATGTGTGTGGGGAGAAATTCATAGGATCACTGGTGGATGTGTGTGTCAAGTAGGGAAGGAGGGAATGGATTTGGGGTGGGGAATGGAATTGCAGGGATTTTGGGTGCTCTAGGACTAAACATGATAGGGGTGAAGGGCATGTGTGGTATGGAGAGAGTTTGACCAATGTAGTATGCTGTGGCAGTGTGCTGTTGGTGGGGTGAGCTGGGGAATCTACAGTGGCTAGCAGATACCACTGTTGGGTTTATATGGCCAGGTTATCGATAGAAGGTTGTGGTTTCTGTGCACAACATTTGAAAGCTAGTAAGCGACGGTGGCCTTTATCTTTGTTCCTGGCACTACCTAGCTAACCCAGGAAGCAGCAAACAAATATGAAAGTAAAAAGTGCTGTTGATTGGATCATAGGTGCCTGAGGATTGGCAGAAAGCATTTGAAGTGTCATTTTATAAAGGGAAGGGGGACAAAGTTGGTATTTCGAACTAAGAGTTATGAGTTTGTTAAAAGTAGTTGGAAAATTGTATGTGAGAGTGCTAATTAAGAGGATGAGAGCATGTACAGAGCATCAGACTGGGGAGGAATATTATGTTTTTCTGAGAGGTTCAGGATGTGTGGACCAGATGTTTACATTAAAGATAGAATGTGTGTGAGAAATAAGAACATAAGAACAGAAGAAGTGAGGACACTGCAAGAGGCTTATTGGCCCGTGCTAGGCAGGTCCTGAGTCTTTCCACCCCACAACCAACCGACTGATCCCATAAACACATCCAACCTTCGTTTAAAGCTACCAAAAGATCTAGCTTCCACTGCTGTACCTGGCAACTTATTCCATAAATCTACTACCCAATTCCTGAACCAATATATACCCACATCCAACCTGAATCTATTTCTTTTCTAATTTAGATCCATTATTTCTTGTTCTCTCTGATGGCGCCATTCTAAGAACTTTATTCATATTACCTTTATTAATGCCCTTAACCCATTTAAAAACTTAAGTCATATCCCCTCTAGCCCTCATCCTCTTAAGTGAGTGTAAATTCAGCCTTTTTACGTTTATTCATAAATGAGGTTTCTAATTCCAGGGATCAGTTTTGTCATTCGCCTTTGTACTCTCTCTAAACAATCTATATCAACCGCATAGTATGGAGCCCAAAACTGCACCGCATAATCCAAATAAGGTCTCACCAAAGCAAGACAAAGTTGCAATAATACTCTAGGAGTTTTATTGCTAACAGTCCTATCAATGAACCCTAACATCCTAATAGCCTTATTACGCATTGTTATACATTGTTGCCGCGGCTTAAGTTCCTTGTTCACCAGTACTCCAAAATCTCTTTCGTATTCTGTTTTACCAATTGTAATATCTTCCAGTTTGCAATTAATGTTCCTGTCTTAACCCACACTAAGGGTTTTGCATTTATCCATATTGAATTCCGTTTTCCATGTACCCGCCCACTCTGATAATCTTTCTAAGTCCCTCTGCAATTTCAGTGAATCTTCATCAGAGTTTATTACAGCCCCTATTTTTGTATCTTCGGCAAATCTAATTAAGTCGCTCGTTATTCCTATATCCAAATCATTAATATATACATAACGAACAAAAGCGGTCCCAAGACTGACCCCTGAGGAACACTACTGGCTACATTGTCCCAGTCTAATGCAACTCCGTTGATACATACCCTCTGTTCTATCAGTGAGCCACACTCTAATCCAATTAAATACACAACAGGCTTAGTATATATATATATATATATATATATATATATATATATTATTTATTATATTATACTTGACCGCTGTTTCCCGCGTCAGCGAGGTAGCGCCAGGAAACAGACGAAGAAAAAATACCCCATCCCCCCGCATGCACACAT
>JAYMFT010224209.1:0-11301 GCA_038088735.1 Panulirus argus | reverse complement strand
CATTACTACTTATCATGTGGTCTAATTTCAGCCTTTTCCAATCAGGACTTACTATGCCTACTTTAAATAAATCATCCTGTGTATGAATTTCTACTGGCTTGTCTTTACCTGCAAGCCACACAAGTATTTTGCCATCTCTTGTGGTAGCACTTTTCACATTTGGTTGATCTTTGTGTGTATGTGTATGAGTGAGTGGTGGACTACCTGATGAATCATGGCTGTTCCTGTATTGTGATGTATTCGCAGTGCTTCTCCTGTACTGATACTGAGCTCATTTGTAAGGCTCTTGTCATGTGCTGGGGCTATACTGAGAGTACTGAAAGGTCTTAGTGTCGGCAGTTTGCAGCCTATGGTGTGTGTGTGAGGAAAGTGTCGTGTATGAAACAGTATGACAGACGCGTGACGCTGTAAGATTAAAATTTGGATATGACTGTATATTTGTAGTGAGTATGTAACGACACAGGCTGACAGTATGGGGCGTTTATACTGAGTGTGTGTCGCTGCCAAGTGCTTGGAATACCAGAGCTGGTGTTTATTGTTTGTACTGCTCTAGTGCGGAAAATATAGTACATAAGTAGTGAGTGCGGTGTTCCATGGCAGAGGGGAGAATATGTGGTATTTTTAAGCTGAAAATATTGTATGTTTGTATCAGTGCTGTTCTACGGCGTGCAATAAGTATCTGATGTCCCAGTATTAATATTATTTATGAACTTGGGCTTCATATATGCATAAAGTCAGTCTCATTATGATTTACTATGTGCGGTTTATTTTGATGAAGGCACAGCGTTTATAGCGTTTAGGCCTCGGCTATTTAGGAAGTATTGGCATGCATGCTGAAGGTACGTTCAATATGCAGTGCGCTGGTGACGGCATGCAATATGGTGCGAGCGGTACGTCTCCGGTGTGTACCGCGTCTCGTGTTTTATGATGAGTTAGCTCCTCGCTGGGAGACTTCCTCACGCTCTGTCAGTGGTCTCTGCTGCTCTCCTGTATATACTCATCCTCCTTGACGTACACTCAGATATTTTTACGCCTCGGTCCTCGGGCGCGTTGGGCTCGTCACAGGGAATGTCGTATATTGCGCTGGAGCCTCAGGGGAATCCAATTTGTGTTTCACTTGGCCATGTTGGCGGCGGAGTGTCTCTGTCTTCATGACTCCCTCTAGTTTTGTGGTACCGGCAGACTGGGACGTGGCCGCCTCTCCTGTCCGTTTTGTTGTCAAATAAACCTAAATGGTTGAGCTCCTCAAGTCCCTGTTGCTGGCGGTGGAGCCTGCCACAGCCGCCTGCTGTGTGGCTGAAGAAAATACTCAGGAAAACTTTACAGCGTAAATGTACGTGAAATTTTAGCCACCGACCTCATAGGTTCACAAAGAACTAATTCAGAAAGTCTACAGGAGAGCAACAAAAATGGTACCAGAATAGAATTTAAGTTCTTTAAGCTAGTTTAATGATGTCACCAGTGAACCGTTCTTCGAAAGGCGCAAAGATAAAATTCACTAACCTTGTGAATATGAGAAGTATTATGTTTTCATATTTTCACATGCAGTGATATAATATGTCAGTGTTCTAAAAGTATCCGATTTCTCATTTCTTGGAATACAGGGTAACTCTCCCTACTTTCGAGCTACAATGATAAAATCCCTTTCATTGGTGCAATGGTATTTATTTTTCACTAACTTCTGCCAGCTAAAGTTTGCTGAGAAGGAGCAGCGTGGAGAGTTGTGTTGCTCGACAAGCACAAGTAAACTGTAGTTAAAATAGAATGAGAAATGACTGACGGCCAACCAGGAAGTATTGGTTAGTGTTAGAGAAAAAGCTAAAGGTAAAGAAAAATTCTGTTTTTAACATTTGAGTCAAGAGAATAAAGGAAACAGAAGAAAACGGAAAAAGAAGAAGAAGAAGAAGAAGAAGAAGAAGAAGAAGAGAAATAAGAAGAAAATGCTGATAGGTTTTAAGAAACATCAAAATATAGCAAAAAGACTTATGCTTAGAAAAAAGAATGCGTCTATAGCGGAAAACCTCAGCACATAACTTTATTTCCATTCTCTAACACTAGACATAAGAGTGAAAGAATTCATGACAAAAAGGAAAACTTTCTGCATTGTGCAGCTGTCCAATAAAACTCATGCACTGCTCCTGGTTTTTCTGTGGCGTGACGTGAGCAGAGCTGGGTACACACAGACCGACCAGCTTGCCTCCATCGCAGGGTCCTCGAGTATGATGGACAGCACGTAAAGATTAACGAAGATTCTTGCAGAAAATAATATCATCAAGGAATTTATCTGTTAAATAAAGATATGGTGATCATATTCTTAAGTGCTTCTTGTTGTCACTACTCATAATTTTCGGGGTGCATATCATATTACAGAATAAAGTTCAAAGTTACAAATGAGATTACGGTACAGGGCGAGTGTTAAAGGAAAGTATGAATGAAAGACATAGCAAGGAATACAGATGAAATGGTAGAGATGATAAAAGATACGGAAAAGCAAAAATGTAAAAACAGAGATAATATACAAATCCATCTTTGATCTGATTGTGTTGAAGGAGTTATTTCTTTCACAGCGAACATACGTACCGAGTAATTTTCATTACTGGACAAATCTTGTGTATAGTATCCAGCCTTAGGCATCTCCACCTGGCATAGGGTCACGGCGGGATAGACCTGTCTCGGGTACGTCTAGGTTCGCTCTCTCTCTCAATGGTTCCTGTAGAAATGAATCACACTGAAAAATATCGTATATGTATTACTTTCTTCTTTCTCTCTCACTCTCCTGCCAAGCATGAGATCCTTTGAACTGACATTATTAGGAATTCTCACTACTCAGAGCTGATGTCTGTGAAATCTTTTTGTTGGATGATGTTGTTATAAGACATTTCAGACAAAACAAAGATCAGTAGATCTGGTACATAGTTCTCTCTTACTCTTTGAATATACTGGACAGTCAACTTTCTTTTTTAATTCAAATACGAGACAGAGAAAAGCCATGGAAAGTTGCTAATGTGCAAATAGCAGTAGGGTCAGAAATATATGGGTTGTAGTTAAAGTCACTGTTACCTACAGACACAAAATAATTGGAAAATTATTCACTGGTTAGATGGAAACTTTCTCTCCTTGGACCCTCCCTCTACCGCTAATGGCTTTACATCTGGTCGTATACATAGAGCAGACTCCTGGTGCTCTGCTACAAGCTTTCTGGCTCAGTCTGAAATTTCTCATATCAGTGATTCGCTTCGTGCTATTCCTTTCCTGTCACTTATTCCACTAAACTCTCGTATTATTTCGGCTACCACTTGTTATGTGGTTCCGGGAAAGAAGTGCTGCTGGTTGTGGTATATGTGGCAAAACATAGGAGAGCAACATTAGTTCCAAATAGCTTTGTACCCTAACTCTAGACAGCGCTTTGTAGGGTGCCCTCAAAGGATGCGCTGAACCTTGTTGCTTATAGCAAGGTTGCTTGCAGCTAAAATGGAATACTTGCAGCCGTTCCCGAGGGTTCTTGTTAAGGCCAGTAGCAGCTCACGCCTCTTGCATATTCACCATCACGTGATTTTCATCCTTGCTTGACAAACTCAAGATGGACGACAGGATAAAAGAAAATACAAGCTTATTGCAGTTCAAGATCGTCCGCAATAGCTCAGGATGCTCTTGGTCAACATCACGTTGCGTTAAATAATATTGTTGAAGTATTTTACATCAGTCCGGTTCAGTCTTCACTCTGTGAAATATTTCCTTTTCCCGAGTGAGAGAAAAATCTCTTCAGTGTAAGATGATACTTTATATTCCTCCCTTTACCAGACTGCTCGTGCATACAAACATCCTGTCTGCGTGGACAGGTTACCACCATTACATCAGTTCTGATCTCTCCCGCTCCTGCCAACCACAACATGAATCTCATTTTCATGATTCTTGCTGGGTCAAAGAATCTCTACCTGGGAGGAAAAAAAGAAAAAAATGGTGCACCCTCACAGGTTGTGTGGACGAAGAGAGTTCGTCAGTCGAGTCTTTCACATATTGTTTGCTGTCAAGACATAGATTATTTTGGAAATAAAACCTTTATAGATCTGACATTTTCCAATCTGCTGGTGAGCAAGAGACTTACTCGTTTAGATAGTTTACATCTACTGGTCCTTCAGAAACGAAGACAAAGACTTTCATTACTAATGACCTCACGTAGCTTGTCCATAAACCATCCCGAAGACACGTTCCTTCTGAGCTCATCCTCAGATCTTTATAGAATTACAGCCTTACTCTTGCAGTATCTTCAGATCACTGCTATGGATCTGTACCATCTCTAGTAAGATTTACTTTCAAGCACTTATATGTTAGCTGCAGCATCACCTGTCTGTCTCTACAGTACGGTTGATAGTGATGAATTCTGTAAGGTCCAGGTTATGAATGATTTCTTAGGATTTTTATTATATGCTCCACAATAAGTGAGGTTGGATCACGATTAACTTTGTTCTGTATTGAGGATGAATCTGTAGGGTCGAGCAGAATGCATCTCTCACGGTTCTTCATAGGTGGTAGTAACCATTCACTCCTGCAGGTCCATTAAACACTTTCCTCATAAGCTGAGACGTCCCCTCACATGTGCTTCTTCATGACCTCCTCACTTCGGGTTAAGGCTGGAACGTTCATCTCACTGAGATTCAGAATTTGAGGTTAACTGTCGAGGGTATTGAGATGGTGAGACGCAGGCTCCAGCGTCACGCAACCCGGGTGGTGATGGACTCACTTGCGAAATCACTTTTTTCCTCCAGATACATCGTAAAACTGATCACAAAATTTAGTCGTACACGGTTAAACAACATGAAATTTGTATCAGAATTACAATGATTAGAGGGTTTAAATTGATCACTGTCTACAGAACAACCACCATTAGGATGTAATTCAATAACTAGAGCCTAATTGAGACAGTTCTATAATGAACATAATTTCCTGATGTACTTTACTTCGACAACAGCTTGGTAAATACAATCATCATTTTCTCCATAACAGACTCCTGCTGACAAGACATCAGTATCCTATTTCAGAGTGAGACTTTGATGAAGTTAATTCCAAAAAAAAAAAATTGGATGGGAACGAAAGTAAGTTTTGGTTGATGATACACATTACCATATCTTTCTGTCTGCCTCCAGCAGATGTCCCGTTACTGGTGGGTGAGGACGAGGAGTAAGGAGTCCTCTTTTAGGTCTTTTATCTTGCACTGGATCAGTGTCTCCTCGCATATACCTTAATTGTTAATATGGATTTTGTTACCAGCATTTCTAGTGAAAGCCGACTATACACGTATCAAGTGTTGTTCACCATGGTTTTGATTCGATGACAGTAATTCTCTGTTCCTGGACTTTACGAGGGCACAGAGCTGGAAATTGCTGGAATCTTGCATGAACGACAGAACTTGCACCTTTGAACTTAATGTCAATAACACAGTAAACTTTTTTGGGTACTCAGTGATTCCCAGCAGTGCAGGATGTCTAAGTTCTGAGTTCTTTCAAACTGGTCATAGGATTGTTAGTACTATTCTTGGGTTGTACTTTCGCTCTAGGAAAATCTCTGGAAATTCCAGAAGAGCTTTTACCTTAAGAAGCTCAAGAGCGGAGCCTGTGCTCAGAAGTGTGCTCTAAGGTATTCCATTTTGCTAATAACTGTGGAATTATAGGATGCGTTAAAGCGAGAAACTCTAGTATGTGCTTTGGAGCCTTGGTCAACTGAAGATTTTGTTTTAGTAAAGACATTACTTCTCATTCCGACGTGGGGCTGCAGGCGGAGCTGATTAGAAGGGTAAGGGCCCTCATGAAAGCTGCCTTGGAGAGATTTGTGGTAGCAATTGCCTCTGACAAGGACCACCTTACTGCAAATTATCTTCACGCTGCCAACTAAATCATGAAGCAGCTCTTGCTAATATAGTTCAGTGGCTCAAATAATTGATTATCATCACGTGTCAGACAATGAATAGCACAGAGTCCTTTGGACTGAGGAGTTTAATTAATTGACTAAGGTACATCGTCCTGGTAAACGCTCGCTTCACACTGGTGTTTGGCTGTTGGCTGCTGATCAACCGCTCACTACACCAGGTCTGTCCCTTACTGTGGTACGGAAGACTTTACCAAAAGTGTTAAATCCAAAAGCAGATGGATTGCATGGAATTCGTGTTTAGTGATGGCGGAATCCGGTGTTAAAAATATAATTCAGTGATTGCAAGAAGTTGAGCTTTTGGACTCCATTCACGTAACAAAGGAAACTGCTGTGTATGTCAGGTTCAAGAAAGCATTTGGCTCGATGCCTTTCGAAATAATCTTGGATATTTTGCAGTTCCATGAGGTCAGTGTAAAGACTGATAGTGTAATACGAAGTTCCTGCTTGAGTTTGCTCTTGATAGTTCTGTGTTCTCATGTAACTCTTCTGGATTACAAGTGATGTATGGCAAGGATGTATCCTCACCGTCACAGCTGTCAGTCACTTATCGGATCAGATGGTGGAACGCAGCGTACACTGGACATCAGTCAGCAGTTTTACAGTCACAGACATAGTTTCCTTATGAAGCAGTAACCTGGGAATAGTTAATGAGGTCCTGATGTATGTCTGGGAGATATGAGAGGGGAAGTGAAGTGTGGGTCTTTTTGTGTTATGATTAAATTCATTCCATGGAGGAACTCCCGGGGGAGGGGGGTGGGAACTTCCAAAATGCGTGATCATGTAAAGAAAGGGATGATGGATATATTCCCTTATCATGGTTTGCAGTGCCAAAACTCTGGTGGGTCAGAAAACGTAATAAACTGATGGTTGAGTCTGGCTAACGCTGCCAGTACCTGTGCAGAGTTTTAGGTATCTCCTGATGACGTCTCTTCCCTTTGTTTTATTCTGTGGATTTAAGACATGAACGTTGACTGATGACGTGAGGAGATACGGTCAACTTTGATGTAGGCCTCTACGGAGCATTATTTAGTGTAACTAGGATAACTCTTTAATGCGAAAGATTACTATATAAAACTGACGGGGGCTATGACACTCTGATTCAACAGTGTTAACTGTACAAGTACTGGAATGTGCCTTGTGCCCCGACACTTGATCCTGTTCATAAGGGCAGACCGTATGAGGACCCGTAAGACTACATGTTCAACAGGTAATGGTCTGACGCGGGTACAGTCGTCACCTACGGCGAATTATAGGGAAGCAAGAACGTGAATATTCCTGATAGTTTGTGCCTCCCACTGTTAAATTATTAGTCCTTCACACACGCACTACCAGCCACCCCCATGGCGGTCTACGATGCACTCTCTGACTGAACACAATCCTGTGTTGACCTATACATTCCATTCCTACAACGTCTCGGGCTACATTCCAGCTTATCGTCACTTTGATACTTCATAGAAACACCAAGTAAGGTGTTCTGATGCCTCTGATGCTGCAGAAGATATACATAATAAAACTCCTGCACTACAGCGCAATCTTCTTATGGGTTTGGATGCAAAGCCTACGGCAGCATATGGAGAAGCCATACACAGAACCTACACACATAATCTCAGGGCAGTTGGTAATGCCAGCTCTCTATCTGATAGGTCCTTGCCATCAACTTCGGCAGTTCTTCTATCGTGATATAAAAGTCCCTTTTCCATCCAATCGACGAAAGTAGCATGGAAAACCTTTCAATGTCCGCACATTCATTCTTATTTCTTTGGGTGAACCCAAATGTATTGTTCCAGCAGACATCCAGGAATATTACCTCCTTCTTCCACTGTCCCTTGGCACAGTGCTAACTTTTTGTTTAGTCCTAGTAAGGCATTTGACTAATAGCCAAGATAATGATAATGACATATATTTGGTTAATCATCATTACTGACGAACTTAATTTCGTATCGCTTTTCCTTTTAAAGATTCAGGTATCGTTTGCATTCGAGTATTCCTCATTCCTGTTTGCTAATTCACCGTCTCTACTTTTCATCCCGATGAGAAAGTTTTCCTCTTTTTCCTCCAATCGAGCCCTCCTTACACTCACCAGCCTCGAGCATGATCAGCAAATCATGATCTTATCTCAGGCTATTTTCTATATTTCTCTCCTTGTCATATACAGTAAGTCCTGCTTATTTATGTGATAGATAGATTATTTTCTATACTACATTTCGTGCAGACTTTCTTTTATCTTGATGACTCTGTTGTCCACAATGCTCTGATTCTATGCTCCTTTCATGAAGGTTACTTCAGATAGCTTTTCCACAAACTAACCTAAATTGTTGACTGTCCTAAAGGTAAATCAATTATTTTTGACCTTTTCCTCACTACTTACCCATCCCGTCTAAACCAATAATGTCTCTCCACCTACGACATCCTCTATTTTTCGCCAAATGTTTGCTCTAATCTCAGATTTTGTCCGGGGAACTCTTCCACCTTCTGACGTTGTAGTGAGACTGGCAAAGGCCAGCTCTCCACGCTCTAATCGTGAGCTCCCTGGTCACTTAGCTGAGGAGACCGTTACCTTTGCTTACAACACAGGAAAAATGAATTTTCTTTGGAATGTTATTATCAATGTTCATGGCAGTCCTCACCAAAATATTTGCTACTCCTATCTACTCCTTGACTAAATTTTCATACCAGACACACAGTGACTCGCACAAGAGAATATGTCTTCATCCGCACGGCTATCTAATGTTACCATCTCAGCTCCTGGTGAACGTGACTCCCATGTACACACCAGCCAAACTTGGCATCGCGTGCAGCACACGAGACGTTTACTCTCCGCTTCATTAACGTCAACACAATGTCCATTACGGAACTGAATATTCTCATAACACTCAGTAGCGCTAGTTATTGACAATAAAAAGAGTCCTGTAGTAATCGCTACTGTTAATATATCCGCTGTACCCTAGACTGTGCCTCACTTGATTGGTCACTAAGCCTTTAAGCTTATCA
The DNA here is from genome assembly GCA_038088735.1 of Panulirus argus. Lineage (NCBI taxonomy): Eukaryota > Metazoa > Arthropoda > Malacostraca > Decapoda > Palinuridae > Panulirus > Panulirus argus. The sequence continues at coordinate 2,385 of JAYMFT010224209.1, read as the reverse complement.
GAACTACAAGCCGCACAAAAGAGAGCACTGAGAACAATCACCGACTGCTAAGTAATCAGCACAAAGACTCAAAAACGTTTCCAGTGCAATCCCATCTCAACATTTTCAGCGCCAGAAGTGAACCTTTCCCATGCAAGACACCTCAAAATCAACCACTATCCTTCAAACAGAAGTAAAAACCTCACCCCAGCCACACCCTTCAGTCACAGATTCCTCCATCTGTAGTTAGAATCACATTGACAAAATGTATTCACACTCAAGCAACCCGACAAACATTAAATAATCGTTCACCATTTTACCAGGCATGAATCCATCTGACGTCATGCTCCCCGGAGAACTTCCTCGTCTGCGTTCCAGAACCCGTCCATGTCTTTGACAATAAATATCAACCTATCACAGATCCATTCGGGTCCAAGATGGACCTTTGCTCTGAAGAGAAAGAGATGGCCTGAACAACCACCTATAACCAAAGATTGACCGTATCATGAAGAAAACGAACTGTGAATTCCTGTACCAAGATGTTCTGAAGCTCCAACATCACAGTAAAGTAAACTTTAATCTCGGCTTCAAAAGTCGCTTTCTGGGAAGAAGAAAAAGAAGATGGAACAGCCAGAATAGCGCCAGCCTAACCAAAAATCCTTGTGTTGCGACCATGGATGGACCTCAGAAGCGACCCGAATACTGGAACGCACATGAATGTTGTTTTCGTTATTATCAATACAGAAGACCACATGGAGAAGATGATCTGTATCTCAGGAGACCCTCACAAATTCGAGAGTCAAAAAAGACGACCTACAGAATCCTTGAAGAGTAGAGTTAACAGTTGTTTTGACGCTTTCACGCAAGGGGCATTAGTCTAAATCTTTAAGAAATCGGATTTAGACGCCGATCAATAAACTGTGTTAAAAGCGACATAACGTAAATGATTAAGTTCCTTTGAAATTCTGTGGCATGATTACTGTTTACCGTTGCGATTATTCTTTTTTTCTTGTTACATATCTGTCCTCCAGGCATGAGTTCGTCTCTCGCTGCTATAGTACGGCGTCTTGACATGGAGTCAAGTGAGTAGACTTCTTGACTAAGTGAAGTTATGACCAACGGTAATAACAGTAAAAGAGACATTTTAAAACATTTGAAGAAAAGAGGCACACCATAACTCTATGCAGACTTTTCAATGCTTGAAAATATTTTGAAACCGTACAATTTTTTTTTCGAATGACGTAATAGCATTTTGCGTGCATACTGGCTTTTCCCCTTTGCAAAGCTTACAAAACTTCTCTCAGTCATGCACGTGTAAACAACCAAATTGGTTTACCCACGTAAATCACCAAAGATAACGAGTGCACTTGTTTATTTGCTAACAGTTCGTTCTTTTTTCTCTCTCTCTCTTCAAACGAACATGTCAGTGGCGAGTTATCTTTAGGGATCAGCCAGGCCCCTGACTGCTCACCTGTGTCATTTCATCATCTCTCACCGGAATGGTTAGCTTCGTACCTATGAACTCGACATGCCAGTCTGTTCCTCTGTTATTCAAGGATTTTTAAGTTGATGTACAAATAGAACTGGCAAAATGTCTTGACTCTAGGAAAAAAAGATATTATTATGAAAATGGATCATTAATACCTAACATAATCATATATTTCAATTCGTGCAGCACTGTACTTAGGATAGATGCGAACCCAGTACAGGAGGAAGTTGTTTCAATGATCAGGGAGATTCAGGTATCATACTGTTACGAAATAAACAATATGTGGAACTGCCTTCTTGTTGTTCAACAATCTGTCAGTTTGTACAGGCGATTTTTGTAAACATTTTGCATTCAACAGAGACTGAGTTCTCTAACTGGACACCCATGAAGCACATCTTCAAAACTTAACTGTGCCACAATGAAGGTAAGGCACTGATTAATGTCAGCGAATATTGCATGTGTTGGCAATCTCTATCGTCCCCTGATGAAACATAGAGTATTAACGCTGTTCTTGTTGCATCAAACGTGCGTTAGGACATCTTCATAACCTGGGGTACTGGTACTCTATGAGATCATGAAGATGTGAACTTTTGATCCCATTTGCGCTGTATCTTATCTCGTATGAGGCTAGTTTTGAGGCAAGTTCTACATTCCACATATCTGTATATAGCTGGTTGGTTGGTTATTTTTACTTTAGGCTAATCGACAGCCACGGTTACCAAGGCGGTCAACGTCATTTTGTAAACACCAGTTGAAATATTCCGGTAGCCTTCTCCAAGAATTTAAAAAGATTTATAAAACCATATATGGTTTTACTGCAAATATGATCTGTATACATAGAACTTAGAAATAGAGTGGTCTATTCATTCATTTGATAATAAGCTAAATAATCACACAAGTTTTTAGATGATATATAT
>JAYMFT010224198.1:0-11302 GCA_038088735.1 Panulirus argus | reverse complement strand
TGAACCAACATTGCGGCGTAGGGCAAGGGGTCAAGTTTGGAAGTTAGCCTGGGACAGTTTATAAGTCAGATCGCTTTAGACTCTGTCAAGTAAGGAAACAGAGCTAGAACCACCCCAAATGTGGGAGCATGAATTAATGAACTACGTATCTTTCGATTGGTGGTTATAAGTACATGCTGACGGCCGTAAGGACACTGGGAGTCAGCAGGCTGAAAGCCCAATTAATTAACCAGCCGACCTGGAACTTGCTACGTATAAAACCACAGGGGTAACACTTCCCGGAGATGGCTAGTCACACGTGAACCACTAACGGAACGAGAGATGCGCCACAACCAACCAAACTGCAACACAACTCTCGACTCCCATCATCTGTTCAACCCTCTGCGTCTCACCTTTTGTATCTTTAATTTAATGTGTTCCTCCTACTTCACCCTCTTCCCACCATTCGTTATTGCTTTTTCTTCCTCTGTTTCTACTTGCCCCCTTCCTCTTCCAATCTCAATCTAATCCCAGAAAAATCCCTCCTCGTCTCGCACTTTCTTCAACTTCCGCCTTCAGTTAAACCCTAATCCTTCCTGCCCCTACTTCTCCCTCTATACAATTGCCACTTTCCTTCCCACACCTCACTATGCTTAAACTGCCCGATTCTCGCTAAACTTACACCATCACAAACTCCCTACACTTAAACAGCCCCAACCGCGCTACGCTTAAGCTGCTCACATCCGTCGCGACCTCTACCACTCTGGCCAGTACTACTTCACTATGCGGGACACACTCGGTCAATAACGCTACGAATCCCACTTAAAAAGATCAAGAAAAATTTCTTTTCGTAGGCCCGAGATGGTGGTGGGGGGTTGGGGTGAGGAGGGGTTATAGAGCGAGGCCCCCAACCCACACCACTATCTGCCCAGCCTACGTGACAGTAATCCTAATAATGACTGTGTGTGTGTGTGTGTGTGTGTGTGTGTGTGTGCGAGCGTCGAAGACATCATCTCCACTAGCAAACACACGTGCCTGTTAATTTCTAAGCAGACTTAATTGAGAAACTTGCAACTTTATAATTCCAAGAGGCACGGCGGTTGGTGCGCGTGAAGCATAAACAGCACCGCCGAACCCTACGCCCTGTTTAAATTTCTTGGGAATCATCTCTGCCCAACTTGTGCAGACTACAGCATTCTATAATTCCAGACAGTATATAAACCGCAAACTGGGCTGGTGTCGTAAACTGCTGTTATTTGGCTGTGTGGAGGTGGAATTTGTGTGGTGGACGTCGTGGCAGCCATACCACACATAACTGGTGAACAATGCTGGGTCCTGGGGAGCGTCTGTTCCAGACTCTTGCTACTGAAGAACCACAAACAACACTGCTTTATTACTGCATCCCTCTCAGTCCGTCTCCCTTGCTACAGCTACCTCACTCTTCTCCCTACCTCGCTTCTCTTGCATAGAAAACATGTCTGTCACGTCCTTCTCTATTACAGCTACACCTCTTACTTTTGTCTTTATTGCAAACATATATATATATATATATATATATATATATATATATATATATATATATATATATATATATATAAAGAGTACAGAAAAAAAAAATACGGGACTGTTCAAACGACAGACGTTTTGCAGGCATTGTTTTCGTCTTGTAAGCAGTGACTGTGGCTTAAGAACCACTCGACACATTCTTCTCCCTTCCATATCTCAAATGATCAGGTCTCACATGCCTCCTGTGTACCCCCCACACCCGAACCTTCCACACTCCACTCGTGTGGACTCGCCCCAGGCTTCTGTTATTACACACCCTTGTTTTTCTTCCACTGGCTTACACACGACGCGGGTCTGGGACATGCGAGCCCCATTCTTGGGGACCAGATGGCGCCGCGAGCTTGTCGGAGGACTCCAGTGCATCCACCCTCCCAACCCTGGACCTTCGCTAACACCAGGCCCTCGTCTGTATACACGGGTATACACGGTAGGTTTGTCACAGGATGACAATTTTATGTCTTCATGAACAATTTTTCTCATCACGACTTGATTTAGGGAGCCAGTAAGTCCTCAAACTGATGCTTCGCGACCCATCCAACCATACTGAACAGGGAAAGCTTGAACCATTGCCTAGTGAGTGCCTCCGCTCGAACAATGAATTCGCATTAAGTACAAGAGGTTCAGGATATGTGGGCATTGCGACGTCTCCAGACGCACGAAGGAGCAACACGAGCGGAAGGGTAAAGGGAGCAACGTCCAGCTATCTTACATCGTACCATTTGACAACTTCAGTAAAATTACAGAAGGAAGGACAGAATATTGGACGGACAGACGGAATGGAATTAGTTACATACATACGTAAGTTTATAACTATGTACTCTTTCAACAGTCTCCTGGACTTGAACAAACTCTCTTCTTCACCTTTGAGTTGCAGCGAGCTTTCTACTCAAATATTGTATATAATAATTCTTCATCTTTCAACCCAGTATCTCGAATGTACTTGTAGTTTTTGTCTTATGCTGATAAGAGTAATACCTTTTTTTAAATCAAATTTTCATTTATCTTTTATTTACTTTTATATAAGGCAAAGTAAGGTTTAAAGTTCATGTACATTTTTTTGTTTTATTTTCACGACACTGCAATTAGAACAATATATATATATTTTTCATCTTTTTCCCCACAGGGTGTGTTGGATCAAAGGACAGTGAAATGTTCGTAACGTATGACGATAGTGTCCTATGGTTAAGACCAGGATAACATGAACATTTACTTTCATCCTATTCCCTTGTCCCTCTTATCCTTCTAATAATATTCCAATAAGTAACTCTATAATTAACTTAAAACTATATTCCCTCATTAGAGCCCTAATTACTTTTCCCTTTCGTATCACTACCTCTCTCTCTCTCTCTCTTTCTCCCTCTCTGTCTCCGTCTCCCTGCTCCTTACTTTTTCTCTCTTACGCTCATCACCTCCAACCCACTCCTTTATAAGTCTTTGTTGCAGCACATTATTATGAGCGTCTGCTTCAGCCAATATGCTTCCACCGGGCAGGGTGGGGGGCACGAGGAACAAAGGCCTGCTGCAGCAGCAGGAGGTTGGGTGGGGAGGAGAGGAGGAGGAGGACGACGACGACCTGCTCTAAAAGAAGATAGTGCGAGTAATTTTTTGCGTTGGTAAGGCCTTCTGATGAGAGGAGGGGCAGTTATGCAAATATAATACCCAAGAGAGAGAGAGAGAGAGAGAGAAAGGACGCCCTTCCCATAATGTCCCGCCCGGACAGATATATGTGCTCGGGGATGTGAGCCTTTAGCGCAGGACCCGTCACCATAGTTACCTTTCTCTCCACCAGAAGAAGGCTGGGAAGTCGTAGGGGGCGTCAGCATTAACATAAGCTAAATTTTCTCTTTTTCCTGTGAAGCATCACAGATAAGGTAATGGAGGCCAGAGCTTTTCTTCCAGTGCAAAACAGTGTATTGTGTGAGCTGGCCATAACTACCTGCTATTTATGTTAGCTTCACTACATATATATCAACTTTCTAACCATCCTAGCACATGGTTCTCGTATGTAAATAAAGAGCGCAAAGCCCTTTTTTGGCATTCCAAGCTTCCACCAGGTCATCACACTGTCGTATGTGGTAAGGCCACCTAACTTTGGCGTGTATCAATGTCACCACACTGTTGCATGTCGTAAGACCACCACAACACTGTGATAGGCAGGTCCCTACTGTCCTGTGTGGTAAGGTTAGCCCACTGTCCAATGTGACGAGACCACCCTAAAGATGAAAATGAGGCGCAAATATCTACACAATTCCTAACGACCTCATCAAGGAGCGATTGGAATAAATTTACCCACGTGAAATTAACCATTATTTTCTTTTTTCTCTTTTCACACAAAAAAAAAATCGGGAAAAAAAACTAATAACTACTGGCAACGCTCGTATATCTGTCTCATTTACATTGAAAAATCTAATATCGCATTACATAAAAATGAATTATGCATTACGTTGAATGAGCCGGAGAGAGCGCATGATATGCTGACTGTATTGTGCGTTGACGTTGGAGGGGAGGAGGGGAGGCGACGGTGACGCCGTTTACTGGGGGGAGGGGGTATTGTCATCGTTGACCGGGGGGGGGGGGGACTGTCAGCGTTGACGGGGAAAATGGGGATGGTGACGGTATTGACGGAGGCACTGCTGGCGTTGAAGCGGGACAAGCATGGATGACAGTGAGGGGAAAACGGACAGGAGAGACAGCGAAGACGAGGGTTGGTTTTGTGGCTTACATTGGGCGAATCCAGGCCAAGTGGTGCGTAGGGGTGGGTCGGGGATATGTCCCAGGGTGGGCGCGAGTCAGGTGGATAAAAGTGAATATGCGGGATGAGTAACGAAGACACAAAAGTCCAAGTGCTAGCCTGACAGCCGCCCCAAGGACTTCGCGTTCTCTGTTTTGGGTTACAGTTCCCGCTTTCTTTAGCTGTGGCGCATTTTTGTTTTGGTTGTCGTCGTTTTCTGAAGATGAGTCGCGCCCTTTTGTATGTTCTGATTGCAGTTCCCGTGCTCACGGGTCGTACCATCGCATTCAATGCGTTACTTAAAAAAGAAAAAAAAAAAAAATACAGATGGCGCTATGCTTAGCCTCGCAATCTGTGATTACTACGGGCCCGTGTTCGAGTCCCAGACCGGCCTGTTGACTCAAAGCTAATCTCTAGCTGTTCGTCCTCCCCTTTGTTAGGACGGGTCGGCATGTGGGGTACCTGGCGTTAGCTGCGGCTGAGGGGAGAAGTGTATGTGTGTGTGTGTGTAAGACAGACTGGCTGTTTAGAGAGAGAGAGAGAGAGAGAGAGAGAGACTCCTCGAGATGAAGCTCAGCTTGGCAGACAAAGAGCGGAAGCCTGGATCAGCCGGGCCACCGTCGTTTCCCCGGCTACCGTTCGGCACAGTTACCTCCTCTTGTTATGATTAGCCGCTACGCAGGGGGCAGCCCTACCGACGCCAGCGGGACCCGATACTTCCGTAGCTCTGAAAATCGATTCCGCAACAAAACAACTTTTGTTATAAAATTCTATAAATAAACAACATCGCTTTTGAATTCCTCCGTGCCTATGTTGGCTTCTGTCCTGCCTATGCTGCCTCCTTTCCCACCTATGTTGCCTTCTTTCCCGCCTATGTTGTCTTCAGTCCTGCCTGTGTTAGTTTCCGTCCCGTCTATCTCGCCTTCTCTCCTGCCGCTGTGGCCTTCTGTCCAGCGTGTGTATTTACTAAAGTATTTAGTTTCCCGAAAAAAACGACCATGAAAAAATGCGTCGCACCGAGTCATTCTCATTTTTTTTCCTTTGCATTTTTTTTTTCATTAACAACAGAGCGAAATATTATTTACTTCTTTCACCGTCCACACAGGCAGGCGTCTCTCTCTCTCTCTCTCTCTCCTAGACGACAAGACCCCGTTATATCAGCCTTGAAATATTCATTCTCCATTTTTCACGACCATCAGATTTTTTCACTGAAAAATTCCCCGCCATATTCTCCACGTGGCAGGCCGGGGACGGGGAAGGCATTCACGCCTCTTGTGCCGGGAACTCCTCACCCGCTCACGTCTAATGGCGTCGCCACGGCACTGACACAAATCCCACCCAGTATTTTTAGGGGGTATTTCCTCATATATATATATATATATATATATATATATATATATATATATATATATAGTTATAGTTATAACTCCCGTCTTTGACGATGCGGCACAAAGAAAATGGATTAAAAAAAGATTACTAATTAAGGAAAAAATGGGAAACTTATTATATTCTCGTGTACAATGCGAATCTGTCGCAAGTGCGGGTCTTTCGTTACGCCCGACTCCAGACCCGGTCTCTCAGATCTTTCAATGACATGCGAAGCATATTTTTCAGCACGTAATATAGAATCTGGGAGCTTGATTCTCACTTCGGCGTCTGTGTGGATGTAGACGACCCCTTAAGACGTGGAACACTGTCTCAGCAGGTGTGGACGACCCCTACAAATGTTGATAAAGCCTCAGCAGGTGTGAAAGACCCCTAACAGATGTTTAGACCAAGTCCAAAACTGTGTACCACAGTCCCAACAGGTGTGTACGACCCCATTAACCAAGACCCCCATCTCCTGACGACCTCGGCTGAGGCAGAGTAACGACCACGCCGTTACTCAAGGGTAGATTTACTGGCCTTAATATCATCTGCGCGAGAAGGAAGAGTTAATGGCTCGATAAGACGGCTCAAAATGTACACAAATAATGCTCGAAATGGCCTTTATGGCCGGGATGGTCCGTTCTTCCTGCCACCGACGCAATCCTTCTGTCGGGGGTGGGGGGTTGGGGAGGAAACAGTTCGTGTGGGGTGAGGAACGGGAGGTCTGGCCATCGTACCCAGGCCTTGCGCGCGCCGCTCTGTGTTTACATACTCTAGTGCCGTCCTGTTCCAAGGGCTCTAGCACGGCATTACGATCCCCAGTCACGTACCTTACTATCTGTCATCAGGAGCCCTAATTTGCATACTCCAACACGGGGTGTTCACTCCCCCCCCACCCCGTGTGTCTTTACACGATACCGCCCCTTTTATGCCGGGGGAAAGGCTCCCTAAATTACACCCCCCCTGAACTGCAGCTACAACTGCATCCGCTCACAGTTCACTAAAATTATACATCTGAGAGAAACGGCGGGCGAGTCTTACGCTGTTCCTTCAAATACAGAACTACGACTATTGCATACACGCATAAATTGCAGGATTATGCAAATGAGCAATGTGTGCCATTGCCCTCCTAATGCGAGTAATGAGATAACGTCAAAGCGTTCTCACTAATTAGCGAATAAGCAAATACACATATCAGTGTCTGTGAGTGTGTGTGTGGAGGATAAGGCCATTTCAAAAAAGTACAGATAACCACATTTTTCGTCTATTTCTTTTTCCCCGAGTCCAGCTTAGTCCTTGCAAAAGTCTCTCCACGTGGGAGTGTGAGAGGCACCTCTCTTTTTTACATATTCTGCAGTCTCTTGAGTCAGTATGCTGTTAAAAAGATTGGGCAAAGTCCAGAAACAACTGTCTCTCGCCTCTACAAGTCCCTCCAAATGAGACTTGAGACGGGTAGACATCTAGTGTCTCCTAAATCAGAGTCAATGGCTGGAGAGACCGCCATCTCAAAAGTTTCCTGATCCTAACAAATTCTTTAGAGAATCTTGAGAAGATCCGGGCTCTTCCCTCAGAGACAGGCAGACTAGTGCTGTAAGCCGTCTGTGTGGGAGGCTGGGAGTACCACAGCTTCCAGCTGGAGACCGGTTCGACGTTGGAGGATCGTAGGGTACCTGTACCGTCGACTGGAGGGGTGTGGAGGGGTCGGGGTGGGGTGGGGTGGGGGGAATGGCCTAAGATAATCAACTGAGCTTTGGGTTGGGTTTCTTAAAGAGATCTCCCGAAAGTCCGGAGACTTCGCCGGATTTACGAGTAATGAGAACTTGCAATACCTCGCTTTACTGGTCCTGGGGAGCTACTGCCTCTCTTTACTGTGTTCCTGGGAGCCACTGCCTCTCTTTACTGTGTTCCTGGGAGCCACTACCTCTCTTTACTGTGTTCCTGGGAGCCACTGCCTCTCTTTACTGGTCCTGGGAGCCACTGCCTCACTTTACTGGTCCTAGGAGCCACTGCCTCACTTTACTGGTCCTGGGAGCCACTGCCTCTCTTTACTGGTCCTGGGAGCTATTTCCTGGTCATTGTAGCTACTGACTCTACTGATCTTGAGAGCTACTGCCTCTCTGCACTGGTCCTGGGGAGCTACTGCCTCGCTTTACTGGTACCTCTTAACACCTTTAACAGTGCTGAACAAATAACTTCCTTGATGAACTGTTTCGTCGTGGCCGACGCAGACGTCTCTGCTGAACCGCACCATAAATCACGCAGCTGTAAGTCTGCCTTTTTACTTCCGTGCTGCATAATACAGCTGAAATCGCACGTACTCTTCCATGATTAAAAGTGGAGGTTTTAGAAGAAGAGTGGAAACGCCTTACAGGGGTCCACTAATGGCTGGAATGGTCTGTCTTTCAAGCCGGCAATCAGGCCCTTATTGTTCTGGGTTTCTATAAATAAATGTGAAGACAATAGCCTGGAGCCGGCAGCCAATCACGGCTGACCCAACGTATTGCCACACATCCAGCTGCTAAACACCTCCACACATCCAATTGTAACTCAAACCGCCCACGAACTAACTACCACCAATATCTACGTTTTCCGTTAACGTTATTGCTGCAGAGCCGATGATACATTTCTCTTATCTTTCCCGTATCGCCTCTGCTCACTAGACTACGTACTCACCTAATCTGCATACCATTCCAACTCTTCAACAGCTTCCGAGACACGTTTCTTTCTGTACCTTTCCATCTCTTACACAAGGGATATCTCTCAAACCTAAACCAGAGATGATGCTGACCCAGTTAACCATGACGATCGTGACCCAGTTAATCGAGACACAATCCTGACCCAGTCAGACAAGCCACAATCCCGGTCCAGTTAGCTGGAGAGACCCACAATTCAGTTCAAGACTGCACATTGATTGGGTCTCAGTGGGCCGCGTCTTTTCAAAAGAAGACATTTTCAATCATCTTCTTCTTGGTCGACCTTGATTCCCAAGTCAGACGACTTAAACACAATAAAAGAAACTTTCGAAATGATGAGAGATCCTAAGGTGGACGGATGAAACACAATCAAAATATATTCCTAAACACCCTTCTAACGGCCCGAGTTGCTTATCACGGTCGACTGTCTAGTTCAGTGCCCGAAGGAACGAACAGAAAACCTTTTGTTGCAATAATCATGCAAAATCCTTATTGGCTGGAGTGCTGCCGAAGGCGGTGGAGGAGGCCGTGACCCCCAGCTGCTGGGTCACGGCTGACGTCGAGCCATCCCACCCCACAGCAGGAGCGACGCCCCAGGAAGGACACCGACATCCGCCGCCTTTCATGTGGCAGGAGGTATCAGGACAGGGGCGGCATCCGTGGCCCCGGGGCCAGGGGAGAGGAGAGAGAGCCTGGCAGGCACTCCCGCCGCCCACCACAACACTCCTGCAGGAGAGGATCCTGCCTTCCCCTCCTACTGTTCTCTCTTGGGTGTAAATAGTCAAATGCCTCCCCGGGCCCTAACACTGCTTATGTACTTCAATATACTGAAAATAAACCCTTATTGATCTCTTCGTGATTTTTTTTTTCTTACGATCAGCTCCACAGACGGTCATCAGAACACATTTCTTCTGAATTATGACGACAATACGAACAAAAAGTGTGCTTCCAGAACGAGCAAATAACACAGGTGGTACTGATGACGATGATTACGCTCGCATTTAAACACAGACACAAAGACACACATACACACACACACACGCACATATATATCTATATACAAACACAAGATGTTTATGACAACGATGGAAAAAGCAATCCGGATTTCCATAATGAAAAACCCATCCCATCTGGCACAGACCGCTGCAAACACAGTCCTATCCTTGCCATGGCGAACAACATTAATAACCATCACTGCCTCTTTAACATCCATCTTTTTACAGCTCCCTCTTTACCTCTGCTTGTGATTTCTCTACAACTTCAGCAACAATCTGAAGTTAATTCAGTAAACTGTTAACAGTAATAATAATAATACTGATAATACTGTTATCAATTATAATAAGAATAACAATAGCAATAATCATCATCATCATCATCATCATCATAATAATAATAATAAGATTAACACGCCCACTAATTCCGATAAAAGCTTACCAAATGAGCCGTGACGTGTTAAGCTGCAAGAAAGAAGATAAGCCGGATATCACCGGCTTAAACTTGCGGCTGCCAGCCTAGGAGGCTCTGGGGACGGGGAGAGAGAGAGAGAGAGAGAGACTTTCTCTCTCTCTCTCCCGGCACCTCTTCCATACCTAGTCAGCTTAAGACGTGTGTGTGTGTGCAAAATCTCAAGGGAACGAGACTCCCTATTGTAAGGTCCTTCCGTGCGAGATACCCCAGACTGCATCAGGACACCAGGATCCCCAGGTCCAGCAGATCCTGTTGAAGGATCACTCCCCCCCCCCACCCCCAAGACCGCATCAAGACCCGAGGGTGTCCTGGGGGAGAGGATCCTGCCACCCGGGGGGGGGGGGCCGCCCGCTATCTCCTCCCCCCCCCCCAACCACATCAAGGATCAAAAGTGAAACGCTGCGAACGCCTGGGATCCCGAAGGCCCGGCGTCCCAGCCATAATAATGAGTACGCCAGTATAAACTTAACCCCCCCAGCCCCCCGCCACCCCCCCCCCATCAAGGCTGAGGCTGACGTGAATAATGATGGAGAATCATTATAACTTGCCCCGGGGCCCAAGCCCGCCTCGTATAATGAACACGTATCATTATAACTTTCCCCAGAGGGGGCGGCGGCGGAGGAGGAGGGGTCCGAAGTGACGTCGTCGGGAGGAGGGGGGGGGGCGGTGGGAGGGGAGGGGGGAAGGGGAACTGACCAAAGGGTTACGGCAACATAGAGAGAGAGAGAGAGAGCACAAGGATGCCCATAACGGCCGTACAACAAAACTGTCGCGTTATTTCCGCCGGCATCGGTGACGTAAATGGCACGATGGGCGGCACGCGAGAGAGAGAGGGGGAGGGGAGGGGGTGTGTGTTAATGGCTCCCCCGGGGTATTCCTTTACCCCCTCAACCCTGGGGTGGGGTGATGGAGGTGAGGGGCGTCGGACCTTTACCGTAGGAACAAAGGCCGGTCTCGGTCTAGTCTGCCGCCGCTGGTGTGAGCAAGTCCTCGCACGGCCTACCCTTGTGGCCTCTCACGTTCGGCACATTTTTCCCATTATAATCTTACATTCACGATATATATATATATATATATATATATATATATATATATATATATATATATATATATACGAGCGGGACAAGCATTTCGAACGTCGTACCACCAACGTGCTCTTGCCGTGCTGTGCATCCCCCGCCCGTCGTCTGTCATCAGCTGTAGTTAACTACCTCGAACCGGAATAAATCTTGTTTATTGAGCCTAAAGAACCGTGTGGACAATATATTGCCCGACATGTCTCGAGAGAAAAATGTGTTGCAACTTGTGGAAATTTCTTAGGACTCTGGCATGCCAACAACGGTACACCTTACCACTGCAGGTACACTCAGGTACCTCCAGTCAAGAGCCACAGTTTTGTACGTTACTTCATCAGAGTACTTTATGCGACGCTCAAGTTTCCGATAAAAAGTAATTATATATATATATATATATATATATATATATATATATATATATA
>JAYMFT010224176.1:0-11302 GCA_038088735.1 Panulirus argus | reverse complement strand
TTTTTCACTTTCTCAAAAATTTGTAAATACTTTCCCTGTCTGTTTTTCCCAATTTCTCAACTCTATATTTCAATTAGAGCCCGGCCTTGATGTGGTCTTTTGTCCGTGCCTGGAGCCTTCAACATAAAAAAAAAAAAAAAATTACACGTGAATGAATGTGCTACCACACAGAAACAAACGAGACATTACAAGAGAACACATGAACCACCAAACAGGAACACACGGGGCATTACACGAGAACACATGAGCCACCACAAAGGAACACATGAGCGAGGATATGAGAACACATGAGCTACCAAAAAGGGAATACATGAGCCACTACAGGAGAAAATATGAGCTACCACACAGAAAGACATGAGGCATTACACGAGAAAATTTGAACCATCACACAGGAAAACATGAGCCACTACACAAGAACTCATTAGCCAGCACACAGGAACACATGAGCCACCACACGACAGCACATGAGCCAATACAGAGGAACACATGAGCCACCACTAGGGAACATATGAGCCACTACACGAAATCACATGAGCCACCAAACATATAAATATGAAACATTGCACGGGAACACATGAACTACCACACAGGAACACACTAGCCACCAAATGAAGAAACATACAAGACACTACACGGGAACACATGAACCAATACACAGGAACACACGAGCGACCACACAGGAAATCATGAGCCACTACACCAGAAGCACACGAGCCACCAGAGAGGAATATATGAGCCATTACACAAAAACACTTTAGCCACCAATAAGGAACACAAGACCCATTACACTAGAACATAGAAGCCAGCACATAGGATCACATGAGCCATTACACGAGAACACCTGAACCACCACAAAACAACACATGAACCATTAAACGAGAACACAAAAGTCACAAGACAGGAACATATTAGCCATTACACAAGAACACATGAGCAGCCACACAGAAACAGACGAGCAATTACACGAAAATACATGAGCCACCAAAGAGAAACAAATGAATTCTTAGACAAAAACACGAAGCACAACAAAAAATACATGAGGCATTGCCTTAGAACAACTGAGCCACCACACAGGAACAATTGGCCATTACAGGAAAACGCATGAGCCACCAATAAGAAACACACGAACCATTACACGAGACATATGAGCCACCACACAGAAACACACGAGCCATTACACGAGAACACATGAGCCACCACAGAGAAACACGCGCCATTACACGAGAATTCATGAGCCACCACACAGAAACACATGAGCCATTACACAAGAACATATGAGGCACCACACAGCATCATATCAGCTATTGCACGAGAACAAATGAGCCACCACAAGGGATCACATGAGCCACCACACGAGATCACATGAGCCGACGTATAGAAACACATAAGCAACTACACTAGAACATTTATGCCACCACACAGGAACAAAAGACCCACTACACGAAAACACAAGAGCCACCACACAGAAACACATGAACAAACACAATATAGCACATGAGCCACCACACAAGAGCATGTGCACCATTACACGAAAACATATGAGTCAACATAAAGAAACAAACAAGCCATCGCACAGGAAAACATGAGCCACTACACTGGGAACACACAAGCCACCACAAAGGAACACATGAGAAATTACACGAGAACATATGTGTCACCACACAGAAAGAAACAATGGAACACAATGGAACACATATACCACAACATAGAAACACACCAGACATTACAGGAAAATATATGAGCCACAACAAAGCAACATATGAACAACTACGAGAGAACACATGAGCCACCACACGAGAGTACATAAGCCTCTATAAAAGAATATATGAGCCACCACAAAAAACACAAGAGCCACTACACACGATCATATGAGCCACCACATATGAACACGTGAACCATTACACAAGAACACATGAGCCACAACAAGGAACACATAAACAACCACTAGGCGAATTACACAAGCCACTACATTTGAGCCATTACCCTAGAACACTTGAGCCACCACACCAGAAAACCTAAACTATTATACGAGAACACATGAGCAACCAGAGGGGAACATATAAACCACAACACGAAATTACATGAGTCACTACACTAGAACACCAGCCAGGACACTAGAACTCTTCAACCACGACACAAGAACCACTACACGAGAACACAAGACTCACCAAAGAGTAACACATGAGCCACCACAAAGATACACATGAGCAAATACATGTGAGCACATCAGCCACGAAGAAGGAACACGAGAACCATTAAACGAGAATATATGAGCCACCACACGGGAACACATGAGCCATTACACGAGAAAATATGAACCACAACAGAGGAACACATGAGCCATTACACGAAAAACATGAGCCAACACACAGAAACTAATGAGCCATTGCAACAAAACAAAACAATCACCACATAAAAAACACTAAACATTACACGAGAACACATTAGCCACGACAAAGGAAAACATGGCCATTACAGAAAAATACATGAGCCACCACAGAGAAAAACAAGACATAACGAGATCACATGAGCCACCACACAGGAACACATGACCATTACACGAGAATACATAAGCCACCACAGAAACTCACGAGCCATTACAAGAAAACACACAAGCCACCACACAGGAACACATGAGCCATTACACGAGAACACATGAGCAACAAACAGAAACTACACGCGATCACATGTGCCACCAAGCATGAACACGTTAACCATTACAGGAGAACAAATGAACCAACATACAGAAATTCACGAGCCACCACACAGGAAAATATAAGCCACTACACGAAAATACATGAGCCACCATGCAGGAACACATGAGCCATTAAAAGAGAACACATAAATACCACACAAAACCAAAGGAGCCATTACACGAGAACACATTATCCACGACAAAAAAACACATGAGACATTACACGAGATCATATGAGCCATCAAAAAGGAATACATGAGCCAATACACGAGAACATATGAGCTACCACACAGAAACATATGAGCCATTACACATGAACCACCACACGGGAACACATAAGCCACAACACGAGAAAACATTAACCAACACAAAGAAAACACATGACCCACTACATTAGAACACTTGAATCTTCACACAGGAACAAAAGAGCCACTACAAAGAAATACATGAACCACAATACGCGCTCACATGAGTCAACACAGGAACACGTGAACCATTAAACGAGAACACATAAACCAACACACAGGAAAACACGAGCCAACACAGGAAAATATGAACCACTACATCGGGAATACATGAGCCACCACAGAGGAACACATGAGGCATTACACGTGAACACATGCGCTACCACACAAAAACAAACCAGCCATTACAAGAGAATACATGAACCTCCACACAGAAACACACGAGGCATTACACGAGAACACATGAGCCACCACACAGGAACACATGAACGAGGACACGAGAAAACATGAACTACCACAAAGGGAACACATGAGCCACTACAGAACATACGAACTACCGCACAGAAACACATAAGGTAATACACGAGAACATTTGAGCCACCACACAGGAACACATGAGCTTCTACAAAAGAACACATTAGCCACCACACAGGAAAACATGAGCCACCACGTGAAAGCAAATGAGCCACTACACAGGAGGATGAGCCACCAAAAAGAAACATGTGAGCCACTACATAAGATCACATGGCTACCAAATAGGTAAATATGAGCAATTGCACGGGAACACATGAGCTACCACACGGAAACACATATGTCACCAAATGAAGAAACACACGAGTCACTACAGGGGAACACATGAAGCAATACACAGGAATACACGAGCGACCACACAGGAAAACATGAGCCACTACACAAAAAGCACACGAGCCACATCAGAGGAACACATGAGTCATTACACGAGAACACTTGAGCCACAACACAGGAACACATGAGCCATTACACGAGAACATAGGAGCCAATATACGGGATCACATGAGCCATTACACGAGAACACATGAGCCACCACAAAACAACCACTAGACGAGAACACATGAGCCACAACACAAAAACAAACGAGCAGTTACACGAAAACACATGAGCCACCAAACAGAAACAAACGAGCCATTAGACGAGAAGACATGAACCACCACACATAAATACATGAGGCATTACCTTAGAATATCTGGACTACCACACAGGAACAATTGGCTATTACACGAAAACACATGAGCCAATACACAGAAACACACGAGCCATTGCACGAGAAAAAATGAGCCACCACACAGCATCTATTCAGCCGATAAACGAGAACAAACGAGCCACCGCACAGAAACACATGAGCCATTACACTAAAATACTTGAGCCACCACACAGGAACACATGAGACACTATACAATAAAACAAGAGCCACCACAGAGGAACATATGAGCCACCACACGAGAGCATATACGACACTACAGAGGAAAACATAAGCCACTACAAATAATAACATGAGCCACTACACGTGGTCACATGAACCACCACACAGGAACACGTGAACCATTACATGAGAACATATGAGCCACCAAAGAGGAACATATGAGCCATTAAGCAAGAATACATGAGCCACCACACAGGAACACATAAGATATTACACGAAAACATATAATCCACCACACAGAAACAAACCAGCCATTACACGAAAACACATGCGCCACCACACAGAAAGAAACGAGACTTTACATGAGAACACATGAGCCATCACACCGGAAAACATGACAATTACACGAGAATACGTGAGCCACCACAGAGAAACACACGAAGCATTACACGAGATCACATGAGCCAACAAACAGGAACACATGAGCCAATACACGAAAAGATATAAGCTACCACACAGAAACACATGAGCCACAACACAGGAACACAGAGGCCACTCCATGAGAATATTTGAACCACTACACAAAAATACAATAGCGACCACACGAGAGCACATGAGCAACTAAACAGGAATAAATTGAGCAACCACAAAGGAACATATGAGCCACTACACGAAATCACTTGAGCTTCCACATAGGTACACGTGAGCCGTTACACGAGAACACATGACCCTCCAAAAGGGAACATATAAATCATCACACGTGGAAACACGCGAACCACCGTACAGAAACACATGAGCCATTACAATAGAACACTTGAGCCTCCACACAAGAAAACGTGAGCCCCTACACTGGAAACACACGAGCCACAACACAGAAACACATAAGCCATTACACGAAAACACATGAGCAACCACACAAAGACATATTAACCATTACACGAGAACACATGACCCACCACAACAGAACACATTAGCCATTACACGAGAACACATGAGCCACCACACAGAAACAAACGAACCATTACACGATATCACATGAGCCACCACACAGACACAAACGAACCATTACACGAAAACACAGGAGCTACCACACAGAAACACACGAGGTAATACACGAGAACACATGAGATATCACAAAAGATCATATGTCCATTACAAGAGAATACATGAGCCACCATACAGAAACACACGATGCATTACACGAGATTACATGAACCACCACTCAGGAGCACGTGGCCATAACACGAGAATAAATGAGCCACCACATAGAAGCACATAAGTCATTACATGAAAACACATGAACTACCGCACAGGAACACAGGAGCCTTTACACGAGAACACATGAGCCACCAGACAGAAGCGCATGAGCCATTACACTTGACCTACCACACAGGAAAACATGAGCCACTACACTGGGAACACGCGAGCCACAGCTCATGAACACATGAACCACTACTTGAGAACACTTGAGCCACCAGAAAAATAAGCGAGCCGTTTCACGAAAGCGCATGAGCCACAACGCAGAAACACACGAGCCATTACATGAAAACACATCAGCCACCGCACAAGAACACAGGAGCCTTTACACGAGAACAAATGATTCACCACACAGACCCACATGAGCCATTACACTAGAACACTTGAGCCACCACACAGGAACACCTGAACTATTACAAAAGAACACGTGAGGCAACACAGGGGATCCCATGAGCCAAGACACGAGATCACACGAGCAAACACATAGAAACACATGAGTCACGACACTAGAACACTTCAACCATCACAAGAGCCACTACAGGAGAACACAAGAGCCACCATAGAGCAAGATTTGGGCCACAATAAAAAATATTTGAGCCAAAATACGCGACCAAATGAGCCACCACATAGGAGCACGTTAACCATTATACGAGAAAGCATGAACCAACACACAAGAACACACGAGCCACCACACAGGAAAATATGAACCACTACAATGGGAAGACACGAGAAACCACACAGGAAGACATGAGCCAGTACACAAAGATACATGAGCTACCAAACAGGAACACATGAACCATTACAGGATAACAAATATGCTACCACACAGAAACAAACGAGCCATTACACGAGAAAACAAGAACCACCACTCAGAAATACACGAGGTTTTACACGAATATACATGAGCCATCCCACAGGAACACATGAGTCACTACACGAGAACTTATCAGCTACCATGCAGAAACACATGAGACATTACACGAGAACACTAGAGCCACCACACAGGAACACATGAACCACTACACGAAACCACATGAGCCACCATACAGGAACACATGAACCTTTACACGAAAACACATGAGCCACCATACAGTAGCACATGAGGACCATACGAGAGCACGTGAGCCACTACACAGAAACACATGAGCCACCACAAAGGAACATATGAGTCAATACACTAAATCATATGAGCAACCACACAGGTACACGTGAGCCATTGCACGAGAACACATGAACCACAACAGAGGAACACATGAGCCACCACTTGGGGAAACACACGAACGACCACACGGGAACACTTGAACCAACACACAGGAACACGCAAGCCACCACACACGAAAACGTGAGCCACTACACCGAGAACACACGAACCACCACACAGGAACACATGAGCCATTACACCTCATAACTTGAGCCACCACACAGGAAATCATGAGCCATTACACATAAACATAGGAGCCACCAAACAGAAAAAAACATGAGCCATTACACGAGAATACATGAGCCACCATAGAGTAATATATGAGCAATTACACGAGAATTTTTGAACCACCACACAAAAGCAAACGAACCATTACACGAAAACACATGAGGCATCACAGGAAAACACAAGAAGCATTACACGAGAACACATGAGCCACGAAACAGGAACACATGGCCATTACACGAGAATACTGAGCCACCACACAAAAACACGTGAGGCATTACACAAGATCACATGAGCCGCTACAAAGGAACACATGAGCCACCACACGAGAGCGCATAAGCCCTTACAGAGGAAAAATGAGCCACCACAAAGAAACATATGAGCCACTACTTGAGATCACATGAGCCACCACATAGAAACATGTGAACCATTACCGAGAATATATGGGCCACTACAGAGGAACAATGAGAAGTTACAAGAGAACATATAAGCCAAAAAACAGGAACGCATGAACCATTACACGAGAACAGATGAGTCACCACACAGAAAAACATATGGTATTCTGAAATCATATGAGCCACCACACAGGAACAGATGGCAAATACACGAGAATATATGAGCCACCACAGAGAAACACACGAGTCATTACACGAGAACACATGAGCCACCGAACAGGAAAACGAGCAATTACATGAGAACATTTGAGCCACAACACAGAAACACATGAGCCATTACACTAGAACAATTGAGCCACCACACAGGAACAAAGGAACCAGTAATCGAGAACACAAGAACTACCATACAGGAACACATGAACCACTACACGCGATCATATGAGCCACCACACAGAAAAACATATTGCATTTTGAGATCATGTGAGTCACCACATAGGAACAGATGGCAATTACACGAGAATATATGAGCCACCACACAGGAACAAAAGAGCCACTAATCGAGAACACAAGAGCTACCATAGAGGAACACATGAGCCACTAAACGAGAACATATGAGCTACCAAACAGAAACATATGAGCCATTACACGAGAACACATGTGCCATCACACAGACACAAACGAGCCATTAAACGAGAACAGATGTGCCACCATACAAAAACAAACGAGCCATTACACGAGAACACATGAGCCACCGAACAGGAAAACGAGCAATTACATGAGAACATTTAAGCCATCACACAGAAACACATGAGCCATTACACTAGAACAATTGAGCCACCACACAGGAACAAAAGAGCAACTAATCGAGAACACAAGAGCTACCATACAGGAACACATGAGCCACTACACGCGATCATATGAGCCACCACACAGGAACACGAGAACAATTACAGGAGAACAAATGACACACCACACGAAAACACATAAACCACCACCCGGGGAAACACACGAACAGCCACACAGAATCACATGATTCATTACACTAGAACACTTGAGCCACCACACAGGAACACGTGAACTATTACACGAGAACACATGAGCCACTACACGGGAACGCATGAACCACTACACGAGAACACGTGAGCCACCAAACAGGAACACATGAGTCACCAAACGAGAGAATATGAACCACTATAGAGGAACAAATGAGCCACCACAAAGAAACATATGAACCACTACACGCTATCAAATGAGCTACTACACTGGAACACGTGAACCATCACACGAGATCACATGAACCAACACACAGAACACACAAGACACTACACAGGAGAACATGAACCACTACAACGGGGAAACACTAACCAACACACAGGAACCAATGAGCCACTACACGAGAACATATGTGCCACCACACAGACACGAATGAGCCATTACACGAGAACACATTAACCACCAAACAGGATTACATGAGCCATTACACGAAAACAAATGAGCCACCACACAGAAACACATGAGACACTGCACTAAACACCTGAGCCACCACATAGGAACACATGAGCCACGACAAGAGAAAACAAGAGCCACCACACCGGAACACATGAGCCACCACACGAGAGCACGTAAGCCACTTCAGAGGAACACATAAGCTTCTAAAAAGAATATGAGTCACTACACGTGATCACATGAGCCACCACACAGGAACACATGAGCCATTGCACGAAAAGACATAAGCCACCACACAGGAACACATGAGCCATTATACGAGAGCATATGATCCACTACAGAGAAACAAACGAGCCATTACAAGAAAACACATGAGCCACAACAAACAAACACACGAGGTATTACACGAGAACACATGAGTCACAACACAGGAACACATGGCCATTACTCGAGAGTACATGAGCCACTACACAGAAACACATGAGGCATTACACGAGATCGCATGAGCCAGCACACAGGAACACAGGACCAATACAAGAAAATACAAGAGCCACCACATAGAAACGCATGAGCCATTACACGAGAACACATGAGCCACCACACAGGAACACATGAGCCAATTATACGAGAACACATGAGCAACCAAACAGAAACACATGAGGCACTACAGTAGAACACTTGAACTACCACGCAGGAAGACCTAAACTATTACACGAGAAACACATGAGCGACCAAACGGGAAAACATGAGCCACCACACGGGGAAAAACACGAACAGCCACACAGAAACACACGAGTCAATACACTAGAACACTTAACACCACACAGGAACACGTGAACTATTACACGAGAACACATGAGCCACCATACGGGAACACATGAGCTACCACACGAGATCACATGAGCCGTCACACATAAAACATGAGCCATTACATTCGAACACTTGAGCCACCACACAGGAACACAAGAGCTACTACAGGAGAACATGAGAGCCACCACAAAGGAACACATGAGCCAGTACACGAGAACACATAGGTCGCCACTCAGAAAAACATGAGCCAGCACACGAGAGCACATGAGCCACTACACAAAAACACATGAGCCACGACAAAGGAACATATGAGACACTAGACGCTATCACATGAGCCATCTAACAGGAACACGTGAGCCATTACAAGAGAACACATGAACCAACACAAAGGAACACACGAGCTACAACACAGAACATAAGCCGCTACACAGGGAACACACGAACCACCACACTGAAACACATGAGTCAATATACGAGAACATATGATCCAGTACAAGAAACAAACGAGCCATTACAAGAAAACACATGAGTCACAACAAAGAAACACACGAGGCATTACACGAGAACACATGAGTCACCACGCAGGAACACATGGCCATTACACGAGAATGCATGAGCCACCAAGCTGAAATACACGCGGCATTACACGAGATCACATGAGTCAACACACAGGAATATAGGGCCATTACAAGAAAATACAAGAGCCACCACATAAAAACGCACGAGCCATTACACGAGAACACATGAGCCACTACACAGAAACACATGAGCCATCACACGAAAACACATGAGCCACCAAAAAGGGAACACATGAGCCAATACAAGAGAACATATGAGCTAACACAGAGAAACACATGAGGCATTACACAAGAACATTTCAACCACCACAAAGGAACACATGAGCCATTAAACAAGAACACATCAGCTACCACACAGGAAAACATAAGCCACCTCAGGAAAACACACGTGCCACTACAGAGAAACACATGAGCCACTACAAAGGAACATATGAGCCACTACACGAGATCACGTGAGCCACCATCTAGGTAAACATGAGCTATTACAAGAAAACACAAGAGCCACCACACTGGAACACATGAGCCATCAAACAGGGAAACACACGAGCCACCACAGGAAAGCACATGTACCAATAGAAAAAACGAGCCACAACAAAAGGAACATATGAGCCACTACACGAGATCACGTGAGCCACCACATAGGTGCACATGAGCCATTACAAGAAAATATAAGAGCCACCAAAAAGGGAGACACACGAGCCACCAAACGGGAAAACATGAACCAACGCAGAGGAACATACGAGAGACCACACAAGAAGACGGGATCACATAAGCAACCATACAGGAACACGTGAACCATAATACGAGAACACATGAACCACCACAGAAGAACATATGAGCCATTACATGAGAAGACAT
Organism: Panulirus argus; assembly: GCA_038088735.1. Classification (NCBI taxonomy): domain Eukaryota; kingdom Metazoa; phylum Arthropoda; class Malacostraca; order Decapoda; family Palinuridae; genus Panulirus; species Panulirus argus. The sequence continues at coordinate 193 of JAYMFT010224176.1, read as the reverse complement.
GAGCCACCAAACAGAAACAAACGAGCCAATGCAAAAAATCACATGAAACACCACAGAGAAACACACGAGGCATTATAACAGAAAAACAGCCCCCCAGGGTGGTACTACCGTCCTGACTCCATGTCAGGATTGCTGGTCTTACTTCCTGTCTCACTGAAACGGGACTACCGGGCTAGTCCTACCATCTTCTTCT
>JAYMFT010224165.1:0-11302 GCA_038088735.1 Panulirus argus | reverse complement strand
CCATTTCTTGCGTTAGTGAAGCAGCGTTAAGAACAGAGGACTGAGCCTTAGAGGGAAAACCCTTACTTGGCCCCCTTCTCTGATCCTTCTTTTGGAAAAGTAAAAACTGGAGGGGAGTATTTCAAGCCCGAAGCTCCCTCCCCTTTTAGTCACCTCCTACAACAATCAGGGAATATGGAGGTAGAATACACATACATTTCTTTTTCATACATATCCGCCATTTCCAGTTAGAAGCAGTGAGAAGTTTTTATGCAGGATGTAAGGCATTTGTATGAGTAGAAAGAGAGGAGAGTGGTTGGTTCCCAGTGAAGGCAGGTCTGCAGCAGGGATGTGTGATGTTCCCATGGTTGTTTAATTTGTTTATGGAAGGGGTGGTTAGGGAGGTAAATGCAAGAGTTTTGGAGAGAGGGGCTAATATGCACTCTGTTGGGGAGGAAAGGGGCTGGGGTGTGAGTCAATTGTTGTTCGTCGATGATACAACACTGGTGGCTAATTTAAGAGAGAAACTGCAGATGTTGGTGACTGAGTCTAGAAAAGTGCATGAAAGGAGAAAGTTGTGAGTAAATGTGACTAAGAGCAAGGTTATTAGGTTCAGTAGGATTGAGGGACAAGTAAGTTGGGATGTAAGTTTGAACGGAGAAAAATTGGAGGAAGTGAAGTATTTTAGATATCTGGGAGTTGCCTTGGAAACGAATGGAACCAGGGAGGCGGAAGGGGGTCACAGGGTGGGGGGGGGGGTGAAGGTTCTGGAGGCAATGATGAATGTATGGAAAGAGAGAATGATATCTCGGAGAGCAAAAATGGGTATGTTTGAAGACATAGTAGTTCCAACAATATTAAAGGATTGTATGGAGGAGGGTGGATGTGTTGGAAATGAAATGCTTATGGACAATATGTGGTGTAAGATGGTTAGATCAAGTAAGTAATGTAATGGTAATAAAAAGAGTGGTTGAAAGAGCTGCAGACCGAACTTCACTGGGAACCAACAACTCTTCTCTCTTCCTATACATACACATGCCTTACACCATTGATATAAACTTCTCACTGCTTCTAGCAGCTTACTTCCCACACCATATATTCTTAAGACCTTCCACAAATCATCTCCATCAACCCTATCATATGCCTTCTCCATATCCATAAAAGCTACACACAAATCCATCTGTCTTTCTACGTATTTCTCACATACATTCTTCAAAGTAAACACCCAATCCACACATCCTATACCACTTCTAAAACCACACTGCTCCTCCCCAGTCTGATGCTCTGTATATGCCTTTACCCTCTCAACCAATACTCTCCCATACAGTCTTCCAGGAACACTCAATAAACTTATACTTCTGTGGTTTGAACACTCACCTTTATCCCCTTTGCCTTTGTACAATGGCACCATTCTTGCATTCCGCCAATCCTCATGTACTTCACCATGATCCATACATTCAATGAATATTCTTACCAACTAATCAACAACTCAGTCACCCCCTTTCTTAATAAATTCAACTGCAATACCATTTAATCCTGTCGCTTTGCAGGATTTCATCTTCCGCAAGGCTTTTACCACCTCTTATTGCTTTACCATACCACTCTCCCTGACTCTCTCGCTTTGCACACCACCCTAACCAAAACATCCTACATCTGCCACTCTATCATTAAACACATTCAACAATCCTTCAAAATGCTCACTCCATCTCGTCCTCGCTTCATCACTATTTGTTATCACTTTCCCCCTTGCCCCTTCACTGATGTTCCTTCCAACACATCTTTTTATTCTCCCTAAAGTTTAATGATACTCTCTCACCCCAACTCTCATTTGACCTCTTTTTCAACCATTCCTCGCTGCTCTTGACCTCCTACCACTTTCTCTTGTACATCTCCCAGTTATTTGCACTTCTCCCATGTAAGTATCATCAAACACATCTCTTTTCTGTTTCACTAACAACTTTACTTCTTTATCCCATCACCCACTACCCTTTCTAATCTGCCCACCTCCCACCTTTCTCATGCCACATGCATCTCTTGCACATGCCATCACTGCTTCCCTAAATACCTCCCATTCCTCACCCACTCCCCTCACATTATTTGTTCTCACCTTTTGCCATTCTACACTCAATCTCTCCTGATATTTCTTCACTCAAGTCTCCTTTCCAAGCTCACACACACACACACACACACACACACACTCACACACACTCACACACTCACACACAGGTTCCTTTCTTACTGCAATATCATCAACCATATTTTTGGGTATACACGCTTAAGGTAATGTATGCCCTTTTACCAACCACAGCATTACATTATGAGTATCTGCAGTATTTTTTCTCAGCTGTCGGACAAATGTCGCCATAGCCATGGGCTCCTCCTAACCGGGGTTGGTGGAATCCAACATAGTGGTAGCATGAAGATGCACATAGCAATATATGAATGAGATAACTGCATGACCAAAGCATCTTTGCCCTCACTCTGGCTGCCTTATTCTATTTAACAGTGACTCTCTTTGAGTGAAGAACTCCATTATTGATCTCAGTGCAGACAAACTTTTGATAACTACATTGTTTGCTGCTTTTTGCCCTGAGATATGACCTTTAAGCATAAAGCTGTTAAAGCAAATTGTGATACCTCAAGGAAAGCAAGAATACTGATGTCTTTGGAACAAGAAGTGGCCTTGCATGTGATGAAATTGAGCCTGTGTTAGCAAGTCAACAGTATGGACCATAAAGAAAACTGAGATAGCCTTTTGTGCATCTTAGCTGGCCGTCTGCATTGTGGTAGTACAAAGGTCAAGTATACAGCATCAGGGGTGATATTCCTCCATTATTCTGTACGGTATTATTTCCATATTACTTTTCTGTACAGTTTGTACATTGTTTCTTGAAACTTTAATAGAATAAACATGTTTTGTCTAAGTTATGAAACGCTGATTTTTAATATTGAAGTGTTCACTATAGGACTTAAGGTAAGTCTCACAAAGGTTACTCCCCGCAACCCATGTTTCTCATAAGCTTAGTATCTCGCAGCCATGGGGTCTTCTGGGTACATAACCTCTACGGTTGCCAAGGGACCTCTTTATATGGGTAACACCAGGACTCTTTTAAAGAAATTGGTCCTGGGGTAATTATAAATGAAATAAAAATTTATAACTATCCTAGGACCTCTTTCAAAGAAAGAGTTACAGTGTTTCCAGAAACTTTTGCAGCTCCAAAGCTGTGCTGCTTCCACTAGCAGGGAATTGTTGGACTCCTTTGGAGTGAGAAGATTTGACGAGACTGTACTCCCAATGAAACAGCTTCAACAAAGATTTTTCACTAATGCTATAACATCATGTTGACAGATTTTGGTAATCAGTATACATATCCCCTCCCCTATACATGCTTGCCATTTCCCACGTGAGCAAGGTAGTGCCAAGAACAGATGACAGAGCCTTAGAGGAAAAATTCCTCACTTGGCTCCTGGCTCTGTTCTGTCTTGTGGAAAGTAATACAGGAAGGGAAGATTTCCAGCCTCCCACTCCCACCCCTTTTAGTCGCCTTCTATGACATGCAGGGAATACGTGGGCAGTATTCTTTCTCCCATATCTCCAGGGATAATGTATATATATATATGCCACCAGTGCTGCATCGTAAGCAGACACCAACTGACTCACTTTCCTGGCCGTTTCATTCCCCACAGACTGCTTACTCTTCCCACTCCAAGACTCGCATTTACCTCCTTCACCACCCTATCCATAAATACATTGAATGAGCATCGTGACATCACACACAACTGAAGCAGATCAACCTTCTCTTGGAACCGTTCACTCTCTTCTCTTCCTACTCGTACAAATGCCTTACACCCTTGATAAAAACTTACTGCTTTTAACAGCTTTCCTCCCACACTATATATTCTTAAGACCTTCCACAAGGCATCTCTGTCAGCCATATCATATGCTTTCTCCAGATCCATAAATGCAACATACAGATCCATCTGTTTCTCTTAATATTTTTCTCACATTCCTTGAAGCAAACACCTGATCCACATATCCTCTACCAGGTATCTCTGGTAGTCATAGTCCATCACTCTTTGCATACAGAAACACTGAAGATATTATTAAATAATGTTAAAACATCTGTGTAATTTCATTTAGTGTTCACATAAACTGTGATAAACTTTTGACCAAATTTACTTAGTCTTTCTCTTAACCATAACTCACCTTTGCTTTTCAAGGCATGGGGAAAGCTGTGCTTCTTGTTATGGAATCCAAAATTCAGGGTGCTAAAGATTACTATCTAATGATCTTCATTATTTAGAATAGAAATACAGAGTTGCACAGTCATAGAAATACAAATTATTCCCTTTAGGAATACATTACAGTACTAGGTTATCTCTCATTTCAGTCATAATGAAGAGTGACATGTCTCCCATCCACTTATTATCAAGTTCTCTGTTCAGAATAGTTCTCTTGAATAATTTGGTAACCCATTCCATGGCTGATGAATGGTTTTCATTTTTTTCCATAGTTTTGTGAAATGTAATTAGTTTCAGAGATGTTAATTCCACTCAAGAGATTAATATTTCAGCCAGTGTTTATCAGTTTTTTGTTTGAACATTCCAGGGACACAAGACTGAAGTTGATGGAGCCCCGACCTGCAGCTCACATGGAACGCCTGGCATCATAACTGTTCCAGCCTAGGAAGCCTTCCTCCTGGTTCAGAAGACCAGACACCCATCACTCAAAAATCAGCATGATAAAAATCTACAGGAGGAAAAATTTTATGTACTGATTACATTCAAAAAATAATTTTGTTAAAGAGCAACAGCAGAATAACCTGCCTGTCATTATTTTTTATTCAGAATCATGGGAAGAAATTTAATTTAACATCTAAGTGTACTTGCTAGATGCAAACAAAATGCTTTTAAAATTCTGATAACTGTAACAGAGCTTCTGCTGTTACAGCTGTCCCAGTTCACTTCAGTGTTGTTAAGGGATGCTGTTTCATGGTTATTGGAAATAAAGGCCTGTTTGATGGCTCAAGATTTGTTAAATTGAAAAACTGATGATAAAATATCAATTTATCTGTGCTTCACTTTTAAGTTTTAAGGGGAGGGGGGAAGGTTTGCTACGAACCACTTACTTTCTTCGAAAACAAAGTTGGAATAAGGTTGAAGACATTTCTAGTCTGACCTTATCATCACTGCTCTTTCAGAACAAACCCAGTTTACATAGAAATACTTAGAAGATTTAATAAGCTTATCATGCCTCATGCTTGCTGTAACCACAAAGAAAATTTCTCATAACACCAGGAAAACTCCAGGTTTTTAGTATAATTAAACCTAGGTTATTAACTATTCTCCTTGATTGAAAGGAATCTCAGGCAAGTCAGGGTGAATCTAGATTCCTTATTTGTTGTTCCTTGAATGTACCAAAGAATTCTAGTTCATCTAGAACCCTATACCAAAGCTAAGCATCAGCTGCTCATATAAAGGGTAACAGCAAGCATGGGCATGCAGTAGAATAGAAGAAAATATTTTTTGAGTGTATGATATGCCAGATACAAGATGTGCTTCTGTAGTAAGTCCTGGCAAGCATTTGGGAGTGCAGATGATAATGGAGCTTTTCACTTTAACATGAAAACAAGGTGCTCATATCATATATACAGCTGCACCTTGAATTTTTATGTTTACCAGTGTTTGAAATGTATAGTTTTAATTTGCATATCATAAAAAAATCTTTGGTGTGTCAGTTGATATGAAGCTATGTTTATTGATAGCAATAAACCTTTAATTAATGAAATGACATAAACACATGCATGTGTGCCACACAAGGACAGACTCCAATGTAACTGGAATGTTATGTCCTTGGTATTGCTTCAGACCCTGAAGCCTCTTGCAATGCAATAGTGGCATACATATATGTTTTTTTTTTATGTATATAGTAACACTATTCTGCTAGTGTTAGAAAATATTGATTGTCCATATTTTTTGCCTCTATTCCGTTCCACTATTCCAGTCTTAGTTGTTGATGTTGAAACATATGTATGAGGTACATATTAGCCAGTGGAGGCTGACTGTTTGACTAGGGCTTGCCCTGCTACACTAAGGTTAGAATTGGAAATGTTCTTTATATTTTGATGGACAAAATCTCCCTTTTTGTGTTCTTGGTAGGATTTTTCAAGTATAAAAGTAGGCAGAGTATATAATTATGTCCCACACTTAAAGTGAGTGAATTTTTCAGTGTAGCTTGGGAATATTCTTGCTGGTAATGTAGGGCAAGTCCACATTACTGTCTCAGTTGCTGAATGTGGTTTATAATATACATATCTGTTTTGTCATATTGTAGTATGTATTCATCAGTGTTTGTTAGGAGGCATACACGTTTCTCAGTAACTTGATCTTAACTGAGTTTTTTGATATCCTACCATGGAATTTTGAATTTTAAGAATAATTAGATTGAGTGTTCAGCTTTAAGTGATGAACCTGTGTGCCCCTGCAATTAGGCTGGGGAACAGCAAACAAAAAGCTATTGCTTTTGAATGCCCCTTGTTCCGCCTGCTGAATAAACCCCAGTGGTTACCATCAAGCTCATGGGTCATATTCAAGTCTGATCTGAGGAGATGCAGAATAGCTGTTGGTATCACCCCTGCAGAAACAAGTAGCCTGTCCAGGAGTCTGTCTCACTCTTTTAAACTGTAATTATATATGAATGCATTCTGAAGTTTACATGTTTGACAAAATTGATGGCAAGTCTCCATAATCTAAGTGGAAAAATGATTTTCAAGCTGCTTTGTATTTCCTGGGCAGGCACTTCTTTTTGGCAGAAGACAGGAGGTCTCTGCTCAAGATAATAAAGAGACATAAAAAGAAAAAATGAGTAAGGCAGCCCTGACTTGTGCTCAGTATCCACTGTGATCTTACAGGTAACTTGGTGTCCCTTCTGCTGCCTTGTGAGAAAATGCCCACCTTCTGCACTTTGTATATGGTCCTCAGTTTAGACTTGAAACTCTATGCTTGATACTTCTCCGTCCATTTTGAAAACTGTAGCTGTTATGAGCTCAACAGGTGATGTTCTTTTAGTACATATCAGTAGGCAAGTAGATTTCAGGTGAGAAGGTGTTGCTATGGTGTCTATAGTTGGATGACCCATTTGGTAGTATTTACAATTAGGACCCTTTGTGCTGTAGTTGACAACCACTAATTGTCTTTTTTTCCTTGTTTTTACAAAAACAAAACTTTTAGATTATAGAGTCTTCTCATCTGAAACGCTGGCCAGTCGGCTTTTCTAGAGGGCCCTTGTTTACATATTCCATAAAATGGTTATGTAAAGAACCACACGTGACAAAACTAGTGGACTTACATTCCTTTCCTAGGTTAAAGTTATACGTATTGCATAATTAATTAAGTGCCCTCTCTAGAATTGTCCAACAATCTATGCCTTACAACAAGATAACGAAGCCATTTTCTAAGGAATATTCCGTTTAGTAGTTTACAGATTACGGAACAATCCATTGGTTTTTGAAGGTTACTAAGCTGTCGTTTTTCATGCAGTGTTCTGGACAATGTGTTTTAGTAAAGTTGATACTTAAAAACATTAAGAAAGTTAATTTCTATTGCTAAGCTTACATTCCTTTCCCCAGTGAACAAAACTTATGGGCTTGCTATAGCTTTTTATTTTTTGTAAGAATATTTTCTATATTTGTTTTATTTTGATATGAAGGTCAGTAGCTTTGCTGCATTATGTAATTTTCCCTATATTATTGCCTACTAAGTGTGTTGTAGAGACAAGTGACCTTTAAATTGAACACTTTGCCAGTACATGTCTACCATCTCAAGCAAGGATACCTAGACTAGGTTGCTGGCCCAACCTTGGCTCATACTCATGAGTTTTAAGGTAACATTTTCTGTGGCAATACTCTGTACTGAAATATTCCAAAATTAGCATAATTTTTGTCATAGGAGATAAAGGTGAAACAGTGAAGTTTTACATTTTTTTGTTCTTTCATTCCATATTTTTAAATGTTAATAAATCAGAAATCTAGCAATAATATTGGTTGGTCATATGGGTAGCCTGCAGCCCAGCCTAGAATGTCCTGTACCCAAACACACCAGTGGGCTTGTGTTGGCAATGTTATTCTAGCAGCAGACTAGGCTGTAGAAAACCCCCTTGGCAGTGTAAATCAGTCTGTTCTTATTTTTAAGGTTTAAATTTTCTATAGAAATAATCTCATACAGCAAATCGGAATTGTTCCATACTTTAGGAAAGAAAAATTTGGTCAAAACCTGCCCTAGTTTGCTGTCCACGTTACCTCAGTGAGAAGAACGCTCTATGGAAAGAGACCGGTTGCTAACTGCCCCTTGTATGATTCTTCGAAGTTGGTATTTAGGTGGTTATCTTTTGTAAGTTATGAATCTCGACGATTTATTTTGTTTAAGTACTTAGGAATAAAATGCCAATTCTGTGATGTTGCAGTTCAAGTCTCTGGCAGTTAATCCAGATTAAGATAATTTTACCAAAGCAAAATTTTGATTAAAGAATTTATACCTGAAGTGCTCCAAAGCTTTATGAAATTGTTAGGTATATTTATTAGTAATACATAAGGTCAGGCATTTCTTCAGATCTGATGCTTTGTAAAACCAAAGGATGTTTTGTTGGGTAACAAGTTATAATGTAAAACCAAAGGAGGTTTTGTTGGGTAACACATTATAATGTAAGTCTTTTATTTAGTTTTATTTAATTGTAGGATATGAGTCCAGAGATCTTATAGGGAGAATGATTACTAACCCTTTTTTTGTCAATAAGCAGGTAGTTGCAACCAAGTGGAGTACTAGTCAGGTTAACACATTTTGTTGAGTACTGTATGAGGATACCACTATGTGTACGACATTGTCATTATAACTATATCATATCGTGTATAGGGTCCAAAGGAGGGGAATAAAAACTTATAGTGAATAGAGGTGTGTGTCATTATCGCAAAATAACATCCAATTTATACCTGTTTTGGGGGGAGGATGTCATCCATTCTTCAGCTGATGAATTACAAACAGAAATGTTGCAGGAGCCCATGAAAAATGTTAAAATTGTATATGTTACATTCCTGTTTTGCAAAATTAGAAATATTTTAGATATTCATTAAAATATAATTGGTACAATGCATCAAGCTGAATAGGATTTGGTGCCCCATAATTGTAGTTTTATTTAATACACATTTAATCACCTAAAATAAGAACAGGCTTCTATGATCAAATTTATTGTAATTTATAATTACACCAGGACCCCTTTCTGAAGGAGTTTTGGTGTTCTCAAGTAGCAGGAACAGTTGGACATCTTTGATGAGATATGTTCTTTGACGAGACTGTACTCTCTTCATCAACTGATGACGATACGTACTCTCTTCATCAACTGATGACGATACATACTCACTAAAGGTGACTGTTCACTCGCTGTGTAACTTGTGAATAAAATATTATGAAACCATCAGTTAAGAACTTGGCATCCTCATTCATTTATTTTAATAAACAGTTTAAATTGCAATTTAACAAAAAGGTTATATTTGAACTCATTGTATAATATGAGTAAACATAAGGACTTTACCATAACTAGACCTAACAAGGAGCAAGGTGAAGTTAGATAAGAAAGATCATGTTCATAAAATCTCAACCAACTTGGCTGATTACAATATGTGTACTGAAACTGAAGATGTCGCTAATTTTTCTATTAAAAGATAAGATCATTAACAAAATTCAAAGATGATGGTGTTATTAATGATCAAATTCTTTCCTTTTTGCTTATGGTTCTATATTAGGGGTTTTATACGGACTTCCCAGAGTGCACACCACCAAATTACCTTAAAACTAAATTAAAGCACAAAACATAACCCAAAACATGTTTAATAAGTTACACGAGGGGAAAGACGCCTACTTTTAAGCTATCTATATAATCCCATGCCCATTCCCTTTGGGAACACCTTCGAGGGAATAGCCACAGCAAAAGATTCTTCATAACTGGAGAAATCAGGTGCCACTTCTTGGCCTGTTTTTATGCGTTACAGTGAGGGGAACTACACCTACAGTTTTAACAATAATATAGTATGGCATGTGACAAAACTAAGGTTCCACAGCCTAGTGGTTATCATACCGGGCACCAACACAAGTGGTTAATGTTCAAGTCCTACTGTCAGAGTGCATTATGCAATATATAAATAAATAACTACATTATATATTTTTTCATACATATTCACCATTTCCTGCATTAGTGGGGAAACGTCAGGAACAGAGGATTGAGCCTTATAGGGAAAATTCTCATTTTGCCACCTTCTTTTGGAAAAGTAAAAACTGTATATATACATATTCATACATTATTGCTGTTTTCCCAGTTAGGAAGGTAGCACCAGGAGCAGACAAAGTTGTGGATAGGAAGCAAGAGTTTTGGTGCATTACACAATAATGCACTACAGCATTAATCTGACAAGCTAATAACCTAATGTTATGAATTTTTCATGTGAAAACCCTCAATTAAACACTTTGCTTTCTTGACCTTTTATTTTATTAACCAGTACAAACTGCAATATGATATAATAAAAGATGATATGAACTCAATGTATATTTTGAGTAAAAATGAGGACCTTACCACAACTAGACCTAACATGGGGTAAGGTGTAGTTTTATTAAATGAGAATGAATATGTTCCTAAAATCACAAACTTTTTGTCTGATTATACTTAGTGTACTGAAGTTACAAATGATTATGTTACTATCTGTTGAATTACAAGATAAATTATTAAGGAAATTAAAGGATGATATAGTTATTCATATGCAAATTTTTTTAAAAATATGTACATCTGGTTCTAAACCAGGGGTGTTGTATTGACTAACCATAGTGCACAAAAATCACCTACTTTTAAGCTATCTATCTCTCTATATCTCACACCCATTCCCTTTGGGAACACCCTTGAGGGGATAGCCACAGCAAAAGATTCTCCATAACTGGAGATATCAGGTGCCACTTCTTAAGCCTGTTTTATGAATTACAATGAGAGGAATTACACCTGCAGTTTTAACAATAATGTAATCTGGCATGTGACAAAACTAAGGCTCCACAGCCTAGTCGTTATCATACCCAGCTCCAACACAAGTGGTTAATGTTCAAGTCCTCCTGTCAGAGGGCATTATGCAATAAATAAAAAAATAACTACATTATATATTTTTCTCATACATAAGTGCCATTTCCCGCATTGGCAGGGTAGCATATAGAACATACGACTAATCCTTACAGGGAAAATCTTCATATGGCCCCCTTCTCTGTTCCTTCTTTTAGAAAAGTTAAAACTGTATAT
>JAYMFT010224143.1:0-11302 GCA_038088735.1 Panulirus argus | reverse complement strand
ATATATATATATATATATAGATATTTATATATATATATATATATATATATATATAGCATACTACACATTTGTATTATTTACATATTTATACACGTGCATTATTCATGGATTATTTAAACGCACAAGACTTTATTTACATGAATGAATGAACAAATGATTTTCTTATCAACAAAAATAGTAATCAGAATAGTAGAGTAATTATGTGCTCTAAAACAAACAAAATATTTCATTGTTTCTTTGGTCTTCTACACTTGGGCTAAATTTAGGAGAGTGGTTGCTTCATAGCACACTGCAAGATGCATGTAATCTCTTCATGACTGTGTGTAACTGCATTCCATGAGATGATTTCCAACTAAATGACATATCTGTTACACAGTTTATGCAGCTAATGGAACCCCTGAATGCTATTTCACATTTCCTGCATTAGTGAGGCTTCATTTGTTCCTGGCACTATCTCACTAATGTAAGAAACAGCAAAAAAGTATGAAAATAGAAATTCTAAGTATTTTTATTCACAAACAATTTTTATTGCTTTTCACTGTCAAAAAAATGCTTAAAAGCAAGATATTTTTTAGCTCTGCTATCTAAATATACATATTCTCTTTATTTTGCTTCATTAGAAAATTATTATATATTCAAGCTTTTTCCTTCATCAGTCACCTGATTTATCACATGAGTTGTACAGTGGTAGGCACGTATGAGTGTTATCCAGCTATATCATCACACTTGCACCTCCATCGACAATCTATGGGTAACTGAGGAGTGTGATATTTTTCCTAAAGGTAATAGGTGGAATCACACATCAGCTGGAATTTCAAATTATGGTATGAGAGAAAAAATATTACGCCTGCAGCCACTGCTTTGTAAACCAACTTAAGATGCTCTGAACAGTGAAAGATTTAAAGCATTTACACTTTAATGATATTATGATCTTACAATGATTACTATTGTATTATGTTTGTGATGTATATTAATTCATTGTATAAATTAATATTCTATATCAGTACAGACATATTGGAAATGAAATAAAATATTTATACATTTTTTCTGGAAACATATCTCGATACTGTATTGAATGAACTCATGTAATGTGTTCTCACTGTTACCCCATCAACCACATTTATAGCTCACAAAAATATCAATTTATTGCATGAAAAGTAAATAGCCAGTCCCATAAGTGAGGCTGGAAGATGGAGGCAGTAGGGGAGTAGCCCCAATACCACCACTTGTTCCTTCCTCCCTCCTTTCCTTGCTCACTTGCTCTACCACTACCCCTCAAAGCTGGCTTTTGCAATTCATTCTTACTGTGTATATTTCTTCCAACCTTTAATTTTATATCTAATATCTGATAGGCGGTGGACTTTCAGTGTTTCTGCATTGGGTAGTGAAAAAGACAGAGAGGCAAGTGTTGTAGGAGGAAGTTAGTGAATGCAGCAGCAATTCTGATGCAAGGGATTGATTATTAGTGGTGGAAGATCTGAAAGCAAAGGTAATTGATGTGGCAGCTGAGTGTATAACTAGGGGGTGTGGGATACCCTCTTCAAGTGATTGGTTGAACAGCATACATTAATGAGGTGTATATGTAAATATTTGTGAGTTGGTGGGCATAGTGTTGAATGAGCATAATTAGATTTTACTAATCAACAGCCAAGCAAAGGAAAGACTGTTGGATGTAAGTGTGCTGAGAGGGAAAATTGGTAGGACGTCTGATCACTATGTGAAAGTTTGTTGTGGCTTCAGGAAAAATAAGTGATATAAATGGAAATAGGGTGGTGAAATTGGGTGAGTTTGGATAAGAGGCTTGTGTGTAAAGATACCAAGAAGGATTGAGTGAAAACTTGCTTTAGTGAGAGTATACGTTAAATTGGGAGTGGGTTAGAAGATGAAGGTATTTTGGAAAGCAGTTTTGAAATGTGTGGCACATGAAAGATGGGATGTGGGTATTTTAGAAAGGGTAGTAAGTGGTGGGACGAGGAAGCTTAATTGCTAGCGAGAGAGAAAACAGAGAAATACTGTGAGAAAGAAAAGAGAGGTGTGTGGATGCTACCTGTTGGGAAGGAGTGTGAATGACTGGGAGATGTACAAGAGAATGTAGGAGGTCAAGAGGAAGGTGCAGGGGCTGAAAAGGGGGATAAATAAGAGATGGGGTGAGAGAGTATTGGCAGACTTCAGGAAGACCAAGGAAATATTTTGGAAAGGGGTGAAAAATGTAAGGAGGACAAGAGAACAAATGTGGTCATCAGTGAGGGGAGCGGCTGGGGAAGTGTGAACAGGCAAGGAAGAGTTGAAGGGAATATTTAGTAAGCAATTTGAGGGACTGTTGAATGCATTAGAAAATAAAGTGGCAGATCTAGGGTGGTTGAGACGTGAAGGTATACAGAGTGAGTAAATCATGGCGAACGCTTAGGCAAGAAGATGTGTTGAAAGTCTCGAGAAAGATGAAGTGGCAAAGGAGCTGGATTGGATGGGATTGTAGGTGACTTTCTCAAGCTGACACTGCTGTTGATTGGCTAGTCAGGATTTTCAGTGTATGTATGGCTCCAGATGAGGTGCCTGAGGAGTGGTGGATTGCTGGTATAGTGCCATTCTGTAAGGACAAGGTGGGGACAAAGTGAATGCCCAAATTAAATTGGTGTAAGGCTGTTAAGTATACTTGGAAAAGATGTAAAGGAGAATGGTGATTGAGAGGATGGCGGCATGCACAGATCACAAGATTGGGGAGGAGCAGTGTAGCTATAGATGTGGTAAAGAGTGTATGGATTAAGTGTTTTCTTTGAAGCATTTGTGTGAAAAATGCTGAAAGAAGGAGAGGGATTTGTGTGTTGCATTTATGGATCTAGAGAAAGCATTTGATAGGAGATGCCACATAAAAAGTAATATGAATATATGGTGCTGGAGCAAAGCTACTAGACGAAATGAGGATTTTCTCGAGAGAGTGAGGTGTTTATGTGAGTAGGAAGGGAGGAGGGTGAGTGTAATAAGGGTGGAGGGTGAGTGGTTCTTAGTGAAGGTGGGCGTGTCAAAGGTGTGTAATGTCACCATGACTGTTCAATCTATTTATTGATTGGGTGGTAAGGGAAGTAAATGCAAGGACCTTTGCTATTTGTGGATGAAGGCAGACTCAATTGAGAAGCTGAAGGAAGTGGAGTCTATGTTTGGGAGAGTGAGTGAAAGGAGGAAATTGACAAAAGTAGGTAGGGGGAGAGACAGGATGGTTTGAGTGAGCATATAGGTGGAGAGAACCTGGAGGATTTGGAAAGTTTTATAATACCTGGGAATATTTTTGAATACGTAGGAGTAGACAGAACCATGGGAGCTCACATAAGCCATAGGGTAGGTGAGAGAGCGAAGGTCTTGGGTACATTGAGAAGTGTGTGGAAAGAGGTCATTGTCTGTGAGAGCAAAAACGAATATGTTTGGTGGTATAGTAGTCCCGACGGTGTTGTATGGATGCGAGGTGTGGGCCATAGATAAAAAAAAAAAAGCATTGAAGAGGATGGATGAGTTGAAAGTTAAATGATTTAAGGATAACATGTAGTGTGAGGAGTGTTGGTTGAGTAAGGAATGAAAGGGTAAGAGAGAGGTGTGGTAGAAAGGAGAGTTTGTTTGAGAGAGCTTTAGAGGAGGTGCTAAAATGGTTTGGACTTATGGAAAGGATAAGTGAGGAGAGGTTGACTAATAGGGTATGCGTGTCAGAAGTGGAGAAGACAAGGAGAAACGGGAGTCGGTGATGGGAGGAGGTCTGATTGACTGGTGCCTGAAGTTTTATCCATAGGAAGTGTGAGAACTTCTCTTCATCTACTGATGGGGTTTTTAGCTTTAGCCAAAGGTATCTCGTAACAACTACTGTCTGGCTAAATTTCCTTACTCTCCTTTGCTTTGACGGTACCATAACTTTCACAAAGACAAAACAACTTTTTTTTATCTTTTCTCTAACTCCAACTTGGATGACTCTAACTTCCCCTCACCCTCTGACGCTCCCGTTACTAATCCCAAGCCCCTCCCTATAATCTCTTTTCCATACAGTCCAAAAAGTCCATCTCTCTCTGTCTCTGGACACAAGCAAGGTATATGAAACAGGTGGCATCCCCTCCCTCTCGTTTTTTGAAAGTGGGTACTTGTAGTAGTAAACTTGCACCTACGCTTGCTGATCTGTTTTTGTTTCTACTAGAAAACCTAAACATGTTCTTCATCTTGGAATCATACATTGGTAGAGTGTATCCCACAGAAGAATGATCGTTCAGGCCTTTACAACCATCGTCATAATGTTTTGACTTTGACACTCTCAACAGTCCTTGAATTCCTTCTCAACTTCGTTTTCCTTCAACATCTTAAAATTCATAGTCTTCTCCCTGATCATCAGTATGCATCTTTTGCAAGGCATATTCCACCGGTAACGAATGTTCATCATCGCCCTCAGATTTTTTATGGGAATGCAATGATATTTCGAAAGCCTTTTGACGATGTGTGGCAATTGGAGTCTGATTTCCAAACGCCTCTTTTATGGCGTCTTTCCCTCGTGTTACTCCTTTGTATCTAGCTTCTTATTTTGCCGTTATTTGTCTGTATTTGTTGATGGATCAGCCTTTCCCTCCCATAGCAACTACAGCGTCCCTCAGGTTTCTTGACTGTCTCCTATCAACGATTTCCTTCCTGCAAGTGACAACCAATTGCACTCATAAGCTGGCTACCCAGCGTTACACTCTCCCACTTCTTTCAAATACCGTACGTATTTTTTTTTTTATCTACCTCTCCTCTCGTCACTGCTTCCTCTATAAACTCTGATCTGAACAGAACTAGCGGGGCAGACAGGACTTAATTAACTATGATGTCTTCTAAAACCATCTCAGAACTCTGCCAACTCATTTGGTGGTTCTTACGCCAACAAGCTTTTGCAACTTTTCTCCTTCTCATGTCTTTCATAACAGCTGTTACCTGGGATTTGTACTGTACGGGGGAGGGAGTTTTACACTCGCAGAGGGCGCCCCATCTCTTGAGCCATCTCAACTGTCATACAACTTTTTATGTCCTTTTCCTACAATTGTTCTTTAATTTCATGTTATTGTCCTTTAGTTGTTCCACTTCTGCATCTTTCGAAGAACTGTTCACTATTTCTTCATCAAGCTGATTTAGAAACTTAAAAGGTTGTGATCACGTCACCCCTCACTCTTCTCTCTTCCATGGTGGGCTTTTCCCTCTAACTCAGTTCTCTTGATTCTGGTACCATCGTTGTTGCTCTGCTATGGACCTTCTCCATTAGTTCGTTGTTCTTCTTCAAGTGTGTCTGTATGTGTCTCTGTCTGTCTGTGTGGGAGTGCGTGGGTGGATAAGTGGGTGTTATTACTATTTATGCGCTACGGGGAGAAAATTGCTTCGCCTCTTGACTCTGTTTTTGTGTATCTTGTCTTTATTCTTTTGTATGTGTGAACACACACACCAGCCTAAGGCAGGTAACCGACTGATCGACAGCTCCATGGGAAGGATAAACACCTGGGTTGGGTGTAGGCCGACTGCCACGCCCAGGATTGGAACCCATGTGGGTGTGACCCCAGGCTGGCCCGTGATGACTCATGGTCAGTAACGCTAACCTCCACATCACGGAGGCCCGTGTGTGTGTGTGTGTGTGTGTACTCGTATGCAAAGCAGTCCGACGATTATGCACATGTGCGTGTGGGAGGGCAAAGTATTGCAAGGGGCAGGATGAATGACCTGCAGCTTGCCTCGCCGTTGCCTCCTCTTGCTGGGAGGTGAAAAACCTGACGCAGACAAATGCTGCCGGCGGCAGTGCAGGAGACTGAGGTCAAGACGGCCAATGTTATATAATACTAACAAGGAGAGTGAAATTTTGCACTACAAGAAATGTATTTTAGGAGAGGTGCTGTAGACGAGGAAATGTATTTTAGGAGTGTCGTGGTCAGGGAAATGTATTTTAGGATTGTGTAGCAGAACAAATATGTCTTTTGGGAAGGATGTTGGGGACTCTGTGGGAGATCGACAACCAACGTAGCGGTCGTGGTGGTGGAGAGTGGTGGTGGCGGTGGTGGTGAAGGAGATGCAGAGGTGAAGGACATCGCTGGAGCCGTGGGAACCTCGGGCCAGCACGACCTGGTGGGCGGTGGCCCGCCCACCCGCCCGGCCGCTCTGGTGGGAACATGACCCAGTCTGAGACGCCACCACTGGTTTACGTGACCAGTCCCCCTCCCCCTGAGGACAACACAAGGTCACTCTGTCTCGTCGGTTCTCTTAACTTCAGGTGAATTAAGAAATGTTATTAGCAGCTGGTCAACCGCAGTGTGTTTTTTTAGGGTGGTATGTATAATCTTCAATCATGTCTTGTTCACGTCTCAGGACCTATAGGATTTTGGGCGCCTGGCTGCCTACGCTGACGTGCCCGGGTTCGATTCTCGGGGTATCGAGTGGTTAGATAGCTTACGTAAACAGATATCTGTATATAACTTCATCCACTCGTCGTTTTGCAGTGAGTGTTAACCTGTTGGCTGCAGTGAGTCCCAGTGACTCAGTGCTGCCTGTGCATCTCGTGTTGTTTGAAAGTGGTTAAACATCTTTTATCACCCAGTCTAACCTCGCTGGTGGAGACCTTGACAGCAGAGTGTCATTGATGTTGGCGTTCTCATGTTCAACAGCCACATCGGGTGACCAGAATCACCGCACTGCCTTTAGGGCCTTGAGTACGGTGGTACGACCCCTGAGCACGACTCATACAACCGTTGTGTATGATGATTTAGCCTCTGACATGACCCTTAGACATCAGGTCAGAGGTCACGCACACACACACACACACAAAGGAATACAACAAGGCTTGTGCTGAAATTGTGAAGAAGTGAGCAATGCGGAAAGAAAGAAGACCCTCCGTTTGATCAGTGGAAGGTAAGGTTAAAGTGTGACCTAAGAAAGAACAAATATACTCCCATAAGGTCACGATGATGTTGACACAGAGCAGGTATCTCTGTACTTATGAGGGACTCTCTAGTTCATGAGGGCACACCAGGAGGCGAAGCAAAGAATATTTCATGAGGGAGGTGAGGAGATGGGCCCTAGCAAGTGCAACACGCGAAGCAAGGAGGAGAGACCGGGTAGGACTGGATGGTTCAAATGTATCTGGTAAGGTTGGTAGGTTAAAAGATGAGTTCCTCGTGAATGTAGACCTCCTCCCCTCCTCCTCATGGGCACGAAGTGGTATCCCAAAATGGGTAAAACACACACACACACACACACACACACACATAGCCCTACTCCATTTGGTGTCAGGAAGGGATTTAGCAGGCTAGCTGTGTGTGTGTGGACCAGGGAGCAGGGTGAGTGGTTATCCTCTCCTGATCGCGGGTCTTAACTCTCGCGCAACTTTTTATGCCTGCGAAGATTTTTGTTCTTGTTGTGGCCAACGTGTCGGTACGGAGCAGAGTGGAATGTTAACTCACACAGGATGCGGGTCGGTTGGGGAACGGGCCACGGCGGGGGCGGGAGGGAGGGGGGGGAGGGTTATAAACACTCCCTGATGGAGAACGGGAAGATCCGCTGCAAACTTGACCCTTCGTAGTGTCATTACGCAGATGATAAATGATAAAACGACTGGCGTTCAGCCGGGAAAGAACGCGTCCTGCTCCAGTTTACGACGCGCTTGACACGCCCAGGTGACCTCACCATCCATGAGAACAGATGAGTGTACCGTTAGCTCAAACGCTTCCTCGTAGGCACACCACAGGCGTCTAGGGAACTGCTATACACACCACAGAGACACAAGGGAACTGTTGTACCCACAGACCTCTCATAGAGGTGTAGTACCACAGTCTTACAGATACCCTGTAACCTATGGGGATACCAAGCTGTACAGACAGATATCCAACGATCACCACAGATAGACAGAGCAGAGTCTGACCATCTTCAGAGAAACCCTCTAATCGTGGAAGGCAGATGATCACAGAATATATACAGAAGTTCACAGAAAGCCTGGAGGCTTCAGAATAAGATAAGAACAACTCATAACAGATACGTACATACACATAACTTCAGACATATAACTTCTGACACTGGCAAATACCAAAATTTACAGAAATATAACCTCAGAATGCGATAGACGATAACCACAGAGCTTTAGAGAACGAAGCCCAGAAAGCTCCACAGGGTGTCACAGAACTACACCCATGGGGTTCCCCAGCATAGACCCATATCAACTGGGCCTGTAAAGACCTGCACCTATGGGCCCTTCCACAGACCCACAACCACAAAGTAACACCCGCGGAGTCTCCCGCAGACCTACACCCACGGGTCCTCCTTCGGACCTACACCCACGGGACCTCTCCCACACACACCTACACTCACTTACCCTCTTGCAGACCTACACCCACGAGGCCATCCCCCAGACTTTACACCCCTCTCCTGGGTCTCTCCCACAAACACCATACGCACGGGGGACCCTCCTGCAGATCCAGACCCTCTGGGTTCTCCCCACCTCAGACAGTCCTGGGAGCAAGGACCGGCCCTGGGAAAGTTGCAATATTGCAACATCCGCCTCCGACAAAGACCTTGGGAACGCGATGCTCGGAGGTTGCCAGATCTCCACTGTGCCCTGTGGCGCCGGGACGCAGGAGGAGGAGACCATAGCAACGACATCTGGCGTGTCTCCGCCCTCTGCCTTCGAGGAAGTATCATGTCTTAAGAGCGAACGAGTGTTCTTCCAGAGTACAGAGAGATCCCGTGTCGGTAGGCTGGGCACGATGAGGGAGACAAGAGGCTGTGTAACAAGTCGATCTAAAGATACACTGCCTGCCTAACTTTGACTGCAACCAAGATAACGTATAGATAAAGGTTATTATTATCAGTAGTAGTAGTAGTGGTGGTGGTGGTTGTGGTAGTAGGAGTAGTAGCAGTAGTACTATCAGCAGTAGTAATAGTAGAGTAATTGCGTTGGAAAACAAACTAGTTGACGTAACATAAGTGGGTAAAACATATCTGAATTGATAATCAGATGATGGACAGGAATATGTGAAGCTAATTCACACACACACACACACACACACACACACACATATATACCCTGTGAAATGCCGGGAAAGATAATCAGAAAACAAACAGAAGATTTCTTGAAAAGGAAAAAGTACCCGATCGAGAGATAACCTAGGCCCAGAGAAAAGAAGCCGCGATAGACAAATCTTCACGATTTCTACGAGAGAGTGAGTCCTGTTTTAGAGCAAACAGGAAGATAGATGGACTGTGTGTTCCATGACTCCTGCAGTGGATCGAAAATTGATTTAGTGAGAGGGAACAGGCGACGTATGTTAGAGGAGCCATCCCGAAATGAGTTAGGGGTATATCACCACTGGAGTGCCGCATGGTTTAGTCTTTGAGCCGTTGCTCTTCTTGATCTTATATGATTGACAAGATTGGATATAATTGACAAGATTGGACTCATATCTGGACGGATGATGCTTGGTTTCATGAGTAAAATAGCTAAAGAGACTTCCATCGATTTACAAAGGGATTTTAGACAAGATCCAGAGTTTTGGCGTGACCCATGGACGGATAAGTTCAACCCAAGAAAGTGGAGAGTAATGAGGATGGGACTTAGTGAAGGAAGGCGGGAAACAAGTTACATGACTGTGAGTGAAAAGGGTTTAAGGATCGATCGAGACTGTACTCAAGCTGTTGCCAGATCGCTAAATCAGGAAAACTGCTACAGGGTGAGGTTAGTGGCTACATATAAATCAGCCCACCACAAAAGAGAGAAGGGAGGCCTGGTCACAATCCTTCCAGCATCTCTAGCAATACGGCAATGGAGGCAGTGAAGAGGTCTCAGATGAAAGAAAGAGCGACCAAAATTCATATCCAGAAAATAATAAAGAAACTTGTAAGGAAAGATATAAAAGACTTATCCCTCTTAACATGAGAGTAGCGGACGAATGGAATTGAATTGAGAAATGAAATCATGAATGACGACAGTACTGACGCAAGTTCATGAAAAGTTATATGACAGTAGAGAAAGTTTGAGAGATGAGGGGCCCCCACGAGTACACAACTCCCACCCCATACACTACACACACACACACATACACATACACACACATGCCCCTCCCAGGTGCCCTCCCCCCACTGGCCTGGGAAGCGGGACAGGGGTGACCTGTGGTAGGCGAAACCTGGGGTGGAGTCTCCAGTACTGGGTCTGAGTCTGGAGTGCGAGGTACCACCTCTATATCCAGGCGACCCCCAGGTGCGACCACCCAGGCCAGAGGACGCCACCCACCCTCTCCCCGCAGCTCCCCAGGTGCTCTGTGTTGTTGTTTGTCTGCCGTATGTTGTGTTGTCTACTTTATGCTGTGTGTCTACCCTGTGCTGTGTATCTACTCTATGTTGTGTGTCTACCCTGTGGTGTGTATCTAAGGTATGTTGTGTAGTACCCATTCTCTGTTGTTTGCCTACTGTATATCGTCTGTTTAGTCTATGTTGTTTATCTACTCTATGCTTTGTATCCACTCTAAGTTGTGTGTCTACTGTATGTTTTCTGTCTATGTTGTGTGTCTACCCTCTTGTGTGTGTCTGGTGTGTGGTTGTATCTACTCCAAGAAGTCTCCATAGTATGTGTGTCTACACTATGTTGTTTACATACTCCATGTTATGTATCTATTTTGTGAATTAACTCTACATTGTGTGTCTGTTCTGTGCTGTGTATCTACTGTATGTTGTATGTCTACCCTATGTTGTCTGTCTACTCTTTGTGTTGTGATTATACTCAATTCAATATCCTCTTTATGTTGTGTGTCTACTTTGTGTTGTCCATCTACTCTTGTTATGTGTCTTTGTTTACTATATGCTGTGTGCCGACTTTATTCTATAGTATATCTACTCTATGTTGTCTATCTACTTATATTGTTTTCTATTCTATGTTGTTGAATTACTCTTTGTTGTGTATCTACAGTAAGTTGTGTATCTACTCTATTTTGTGTAACCACGCCATAATGTGAACCTCCTTTGTGTTGTATATCTAGTTTATGTTGTGTACCTACTCTATGCTGCTTTTTTATATTGTGTATCTGCTCTATGCTGTGTATCTGCCCTGTGCTGTGTCAGCTCTATGTTGTGAATCTACCCTATGTCGTGTTTATCCTATTGCGTGTGTGTGTGTATACCATATTTTGTGTTTACATCCAAGATGGAATCAGCTGTTCTGGGCATCGTTGCTGTTCTTTGCAGGCCATATATGTGCATCGTGACCTAGAAGAGAGAGAGAGAGAGAGAGAGAGAGAGAGAGAGAGAGAGAGAGAGAGAGAGAGAGAGAGAGAGAGAGAGA
>JAYMFT010224142.1:0-25090 GCA_038088735.1 Panulirus argus | reverse complement strand
ATATATATAAATATATATATATATATACCGCTCTAAGAACAAAACACTCTGATCTTCATAAACCAGAAGCACAACACTAAAAGTATTAAAAAAAAATGGTCCGTAATCATGAGAGCAAAGTCTTTACCTCTCATAAACATGTATAAGTATGTACGAGTTAAAGCCTACACGCACCTGTTAATACCCACATACATCACTGCATGCGTGCGTGCTTACATTCCCCAGGACGTAGACCTTCCTGCTTAACGTATCTTCCATCCGCCAACCACCAATAACGCTGACAAACAGAAAGAATCTCACGACGCCAAAATCGTGCATATGTCACACATGTTCATAGGGGGTAGACTAAATTAGATAAATACAGGCAGAGATAAGGAGTGATAAAAATAATGGAAGGAAACGCCAGCAACTCCTGAGAACAGGCTGTGAGAGAGCCACTTCGTAATGATCTCATCAGTCCCGGTGGTGACGCCCGGTCTGCCAATCACGCAGCAGCGCCTCGCCGGATCACGCCCTGGACTCCTTACTTGAAACCCGTGAGAAACAGCACTTTCATCATTTTTTCGAAGATTCTAATGACTTTTATTCGTTTATCTGTTATTCTTTTTCAAAATCTGTGTGTGCAGACTTATTACAGACATCTGACATGTATTCAGTTACACTGAACATTACGTTTACACGGATCTTCCGAAACATCAAACTACAAATATTTCCAAACGTATTTCTAACACAAGGGGGAATATTCAACTGGTGAAATGTATACTCTAGAGGAACTTCCACATCCTACAGGAGCCTGAAAGAAATAGCTACTGACGTGAGAAGAGCCTGCCTGGGGCGCCGTGAGAGTCGCGGGCGCCCCTGCACGGCCCGGGCAGCTAGCTGCTGGTCCCTGCGACCCTCGGCTGCCCAGCAACCTTCCCTCCGCCGCCGCCAGCCTAGCTCGCCAGACCCTAGATACTTCAGGCGCTGTCTAAGACACTTCAGACGGTGTACTACACACTTCAGTGGTTGTATAAATATTTCAGATGTCTAAATAACTTAACGAAGTACCCCTAGCTTTGCATACTACATAAACCGTACATTTAAACCAAGTTAACTTTTCATATTTCCAATCGTCGTGGCCTTGTTGCTGGGCCTTTCGTGCGCTCTGTATCCTCTTTAGGGCCACCGCCCACGGGATGGGTAGGGAGTGCACAATAAACTCGCTGTTTTTGTGGCAAAAATGTCTTGCTTGCCTCCAATTTTCGCCTCCAATAACAACCTTTAACAAGGTATTATTCTTTTAAACGACCGAAAGGTTAATCAAGTTAACCTAATCACTTCATTTACCATCCCTTCGGCTGTGGCATGGGCAAAACATTACAGGCGCTCAACAAATCTGACTATATATATTATATAAAGGGAGGTCCTATAGCCGTCCCAATACTGACGAAACTAAAAAAAAAAGGGGGGGGGGGGAATCTCTCTCGCAGACATAGTAGCCTAGCCGCTGTTATGTATCACGGACAGAGGCTGCCACGTAATCTTTTAATTCGCTCTCTTACCGACGAACTTGAATAAGACTCCCCGTGTCGTAAGGTAAATAAATGATACAGCGTTAGGCAAATTATCAATATGGTGCCATGTTAGTGATTAACACAAACGTAAATTAGTAACAATTCAGGCAAAATAATCAATATTCTGACTTACAAATACTGTAATGGAATTCAATGCGATTTGATAAGGGATATGGCTTCATCATAATAAGTAAATCACCTCTTCACTTCGTAAAGGAGCAGGGCCGCATGTGCAGGGAGAGCGTGTTTTGCTTTAGAGTTTATCTCGAACACCTGAAGAGGGCGGTCGAGATTCTTTTCGACTGAAGGTTATAACTTGACGTTGACGTCCCCGGCAGTCGATAGATAGATAGGCTTGAAGCACGAATAACCCAACCAATCTCTTAGATTAAATTATCAAACGTTCTCTCGAGGACAAGATCCTATAGGAATGATCTCTCTTTAGGTGCGTGATACTGTTCTTGCTAACATACCGTTTGGTAGCTCTACACCATCTTACATTCATGAAATAATAATTTTCATATCTCATATATCATAGATTAATTCCCTTCAAAGATGAGAAGATATGAGGCTATTCATACACACCTACTCTCGCGCCTCAGTCGCCAGGATAAACCACAAAAACACCAATACAGTGGAGTTCACCAGGAAGAGGAGTTAACAGGTCCTACGAAGAGGGGCCAACAGGTAGGTGTCTTTCCCACTGACGGTATCATGTCGCAACAAATGGTTGGTTGCCTCTCCTCTGCTCACGACGAGGAACGTCCTACCTTGAGATTTTCAAGCCTGCTTGCGTGACGTTACGCATCTACTTCCTTCTAGGCTCCTTTAGTCCGTGATTAGCGCGTATTCACCAGCCTGTGGAGTGGCGACTGGAGACGTAATGAACAATCGTACGAGCACCACCTGCTGACAATACCCACAAAAAATAAGTGCATGCCGCCACAAAGGAGGAGGAAGCATACCACTCGCAAACTGAAGGAGACGAAACAAACAGGAGTAACAATGGCGACAAAAGCGTCTATTGTAGGAGCAGATGCGTCATTACGTGGATGTATAATGGGGGAGAGGAGTCGGCCGGGGTCGTCGGCGTCGTCCGAGGTGTTGGTGGGAGAGGAGGGTGTGTCCCATCGCCTGTGGTGGTGACCTGCCTTGCCTCCGGGATGGTGGTGGTGGGGTAGGGAGGTAGTGGAGAGACTGTGTTATGGGTGCAGGCGGTGTGTTGGTTGCGGCGAGGACCATCTGAAATAGAGAGAGAGAGAGAGAGAGAGAGAAGCCAACCTGGTGGCTTCAATTGCTCCATGACCTCGACCGTCCTTCGGGACGATGAGGGCCAGATATCCTTCTCTCTCGCCAACTCTGTGAACCGAACTGCACAGTAAGTCTTCGACCTCCTCAATCTCTCCAAATTCGTGTCACATGCCACCTGCACCACAGGTGTCAGAGAGCATCATGAAGAAATACTAAATAATGCCAAACTTTTCTTGTAGAATGCCTTATCACGAACTAGACAGACTTCACGATTTTAAAAAAATGGTAGATTGTGATTTGTCGTGAACTCAGACTACATGACAGTATCACAGAACTCTTCTACTTCAGACAAAAGGGTAGGAAAGCTCTCTATCATACATCTTAGCGTGATGTTAAAGTATGAATTATATTCATTATGGCCACAGGTTTAAATCACGAAAAACAGAAAAAGAAATCTATATGGAAATAACAGGCAAAACTTATACTACTGTACACCGAAATATACACAAACATGGAACTGGATGTCTTTCCATTATTTCATCATAAATGTTTTACCATAAGAAAGTAAGTAATCAACTGTTTAACCACTGAAGTTTACAAATCGCATACCGCAACGCTACTTGAAGCAACGAACCTCACACTTCAACCGGTACTTCACACAAACGAATCATTTACATTCAGTGTATTCCACCAACACAAACGCTGCTGATCCTAGCCCTAACTTAGGCAATCGATGTTTTCCCGTACCCAAAGTCTTCCCAGCTCAAAGCATTTCCCAGAAACATATTACGAGTGATATAATCCAGTCCTATGTGCTCGATACAAAGGAATACAAGAGAATACACACAACAATTGAACACTAAGTCTTTTCCAGGCATTTGTAGTCGTAAAAGAGTTTAGGCGCAGAGGAGAAATACCTGGAAGCTTTATAAATAGTCTCCGGAGGCACAAATAAATTCAGCCATAGAACTGAAACTAAATTTTTGTCATAGTGTTGCTACCATTCCATACGTCACCATCACTGATGAAGGGAAAGCAAATTTGCCTTACCCAAAGTAAAACGTTTACCAATGAATCTGCTTATTTTACTACACCCAAAACATCATCATTGTAAGCCTCAATCACTGTACTCTGGAGTATCCCACTTGATCACCTACATTACAAGTTACGTTCCACGCAAAATATGCAGAGTCTCATTTATCATGAGCATTCTGCATCTTTTACATTTAAGCAGCATTTGCCACAGTTTACCAGGAACTACCATGCCGAGCGATGCAACATAGCAGCTAGGGTGTCCTGGGGGTCCTCAAAACCCCGCGTCGTCGTCTCCTCCGTCGTCATATGATCCACTCCCCGAGCCCTTACCGTGCTTCACCTCCCTATCTCCCGGATCACTACCCCCAACTGCCTCTCACGCTCTTGCATTTTAATTTCCTACCTGATGGGAATTATCTTGGCTGGCAATCTTGTCGAAAAGATATAGATAGACAGGCTATAAGGAGGAGGAGGGGAGTCGATAAGGGAGGAAGGGTAGAGGAGTGTGGGAGACAGAGATGAAGGGGAATATGCCTAAAAGTGAGGTAGAGAAACAAAATAGGATAAACGAATGAAAATGTGTGAAAGGTAATTAGTGTTTTGGACCCGAAAGATAGAGAAGAGAGGATCAAAGTCGATAATTGCAAGTGATGACGCTGAAAGACAATGACACTGAGGTTTGTGAAGGGATTCCTCAGAGGGTCTGCTCACAGTAATGCCCACTAACCTGACTCGCACACTCGAGTGGAATTCAAGCAAATGTAAGTCGAAAAAACAATAGATAAAAAAAATCCGACACAAGTTCGATTGTAAAACTGAATTCAATCGTTCCCTTCGATGCCTTGGGGGCCTTTAAACCTCCTGGCATGATGGTGCGACCCTTATTCACGAACATGTGGCCCTTAGGTATTGATGGGAAGGCCTTTGACCAGACCTGATCGTCTGAGAGTCAAGTCAGAGGCCAGGCCATCATACCCAACGGTAGTGAGGCTTCGGTCACGGTTCAATACCGCCATGCCCAAAGCAGATAACCGATTCGATACGATCGACTCCGGCCGTCATGCACGTCATCCACGTCCTCTGAACTGTCGCGGAACCTCTCACATCAATACAAAATTAATTGTGACATCTCCAGAAAAAAAAAAAACTACCGACTGCACGAGACTGCAAACAACCCGTGGTTACTAGGTAAGCCCTCACGGTATTGGCCGATCCATCGAGGCTCGCCTGATTAAGACATACCCTGATCGAGCCCGTTCACTCTTGTTAGAGAATGACACAATGGCGAGGGGGATGACACAGTAGGACCCGACAACTCGGACCAAAGCCATACCCACATAAGCCATAATACACATATCTGTGTACAGTGTGGGGGTTATAATCACAGAGCAAGACCTGCAATATGGTGAGCGTTGCTTTCATAGCTACGGTGTTTTACTGCTTGCCTCTGACGGTGTCAGTAAAAAAATCTCTCTCTCTCTCTCTCTCTCTCTCTCTCTCTCTCTCTCTCTCTCTCTCTTTCTCTCTCTCTGCCACTTCCTCCCTACCGTTTATCGTATCGGTTACTCTATCCTCCCCAGGTAGGCCTATCCACTCTGCTGCTCTTCCCCTTATCTTTATCATCTCTTATCTATTGCTTCAATCTATACTTCGCCCGCCGTTAATTTTTAAAATATTTTTTCCCTCGAGATCAGCAGCAGCAGCAGCAGCAGCATTACCCGCTTAAACTCTATTGTACATCTCCAAACAGGCTTGAGCGTCTCCAGTACCACCACCCACAGCATAACCTTAGAATACCACAAGCATCGTGTTGTAGTCTACTGACCTTGTTACTTTCTCCATACACAAGTTTTGCCGGAAGCATTGCACCGTGATGAGGAATATCGATCTACTGAGGTCTATTTGTATTCGTCTGCTTGCTTGAAAAAGATCAGTTACCTCCTTCCTTAATAAACAGTTTTTAGACATTACTAACAACCCAATGTTACGTTCAGCTAAGAACATCTTTTTTATTAGCAATTCTAACAGTGCAATATAATTAGGGTTGTACCCTGTCATAACTCTAGAGCTGTGAGCCTGTCTGCACACTGTCGATTTATATCTTGTACAGTAGCTGCAGTACATGGGATCAAGATATCAAGATAATTATAAGAGGAGACGCATTTAATAGATTTATAACTATGTTTTCAACTTAAATGGTCCACTAATACCATTACTAATTCGTTTACTGAACACTTTGATCTTCTCTTCATAAGTAACATGGCTCAGGCCAACACAGGCTGTATGGATGTAGTTACAAATGGTTTGAATTACACGATAATTGACCAAGAATATCATCGACATAAATAATAGTAATATTCCTGGGATTTTCTGGGACTGATTTCCGTGGAAACGTTTTTAGTACGGCCACCAAACACTGTTTCTTGCGTGGACGGCTCTGCCTGTGTTCTTCTTCACCTTCTTCCTCCTCCTTTCTTCCGGCCACCGTATTTCTTAGTCTGTTTTATTATATCTTCAACCTTTTCTACTCATCCTCCTTTTCTTGTCTTATTCCTATGCTTTCGTTTTCATTTCTCATCCACTATTCCTACTGAGCTTCTTTCCCTCACTTTATTCCCTTCCTTCTCCTCCTCTTCCCCTCCTGATCTACCGCCCTTCCTTCCTTCCTTTCTTTCCTCCTCTCCCTTCCGTCCTCCTGCTCCTGGTGTTCGCCAGAGCCGACGCTGCAGTGTTGGTGGTCAGCCAGGCATGGCGGCAACCTGCAGCCCTGCCGCCAACCCCTGGAACGCCTCAAGAGACCTCAACCTGCGGGTCTCAACCCACCTTCCTCCCTCTCCTTAACTTACCCTATACACTCACTCTAGCTATCCTCCTCCCTTCCTTAACCCAACCTCCCCCTGCCTTCAACGCACCCTGCTTCCTCCCTTAACCCACCTTCAGGCAGCCTTAGTTACTTCCTCGACCCTCTCTGTCAAGCAACCTTGGTTCTCGGCACAACCCAACACGGACCCTTCCCTGTTCCCTCCCTCACACACCACTCCGGTCCCTTCCTCAGCCCCTCCCTCGCCCTTCCATCAGCCCACTATAATCCCTCCGTCACCCACGAGAAAAAGAAAATTATAACATACCAAATACGCTAACCCAGACCAGCCGCACTGTAATCAGACTCCGACGCAAATGAACTGATCGTCGTCTGTTATCCTCTGGTTCTTGTTCTGTTCTCTTTCTCTTCTCCTCCTCCTTCTCCTCCTCCTCCTCTCCTTTCATTCCATCTACGCTCCTGCTCTCCTACCTCCCCTACCTCCTCCAGTCTCCCGGGTCCCAGGGCCACGCCCATTAAGTCAACAACATACTGCTGAACAGGATTAGCCTACCTGACCCGCGGCCGCCAATATTTGTTTACAATGCTCACTCATCCCCCTGGCCTCTTGCCCTTCCTCCTTCCTTCCTTTCTCCTCCTCCTCCTCCTTCTTCCCTCCTTCCCTTAAAGGAGTGGTGATGGGTGGGGTGGAGCGTACTCCTTCACTACGCTGTCTCCATTTACATAGATTAAGATTTGGTTTATAGCGCTGTCCTCCAGCACAAAACCTCGTCATACACCATCAGGTCGTCTGCCACAATGTGTTGCTACTCTTGCCATTCTCCACTAATCTTCCTGTTCGCCGACACTAGCACCCACGGCACCAGATACAAGTTTCGTGCCCAGTGATCGCACCGTTAACGCAATAAAGGAGCGTTACGGCTGCTGTGACGTTTGCGTAAAACTGGCGTTGGATGTGCCAGGCGGCTGCCAGACCGTGGAACGTCTGGTTCGAGGTAATCCACACAGCCAGGACGGAGAGGGGGAGCCGGTCTATCCCTACCAACGGAAGGGGAGGGGATAGAACGGGATGGAGTGGGTTTGGAGTTCTGGTCACCTTCTACTTACCTCTAAGGTAGGGAGGAAGAGGTTAGAAATGGATGTGGGTTTTAGTTACCTCCTCGCCCACGGCGTGGGGCGGGCAGACGGGGTTTGATGCTCTAGTAATCTCCCTAACCGCCGCAGAAGGTGGGCTGGGTGGGGTTGAGGGCTCTGGTCACCTTCCAACCCACAGTGGGAGGTGGACAGATGGGGAGTTGGGGGCACTGGTCACCTCCTTCCCCACAGTGGGAGGTGGACAGAAGGGGGTTCGTTGGGGGCTCTGGCCACTTCCCTGCCCACAGCAGGGGGGGGGGGTAAGCAGGGAGGGTTTGAGGGGGAAGGGAGGGGGCGCCCGGGTCTTCTCCCTATCATGTGGTAATTACTGCAACCCGTCAAACTTGTTTTTTTTTTTTCTATCGCCCGTATTTTTTTCCACCTGTGAGGGCTCCTATTATCCTGGGGGTCGTTTTCAATTAGGGTTCCCATAGGCTACACTGCAGGTGCACACCAGAGCCACTGAACTACTGCCTTGCCTCCTCCGTGGGTCTCCCCAACTGTGGGAACCGACAGAGGTAGTAAACTGCCTCGTACAAAAGCACCACGACAACAGTTCCCTGAATAAAGGAAAGACGTAAAGCGGACTCGCAGGGCAAAGTGTGGAGACCAGAGTGCCCATTTTCCTCGAAGTTGGATGTCTGCTACACCCAGCTCCGAGGTGATGAACGGCTGGGATATACAATCTCTCCGCCACTCTCGACGGACCTGCTCAAAAGCAGGAGGAGGTAACCTGGCGAGGGGTTTGGCCAAGTGGGTCAGTCGGAAAACAAGGTCACACCCCTGACCTCGATGTGCTGGTGATACGAGTCATCGTAAGGGAGACACAGGAGTGGGGGGAGGGGATGAAGACAAAGGGAGGGTACTGTGTGTGTGTGTGTGTGTGTGTGTAATGGCAAATATTTATGCTTGTACGTTTACCTCCACATATTCGGTAATAACTAATAATGTGTCACAGGATCAAAACTGTATTACAAGGACACCATTATTATCATTATTATTTCTATTATCATTATCATTATCATTAATATTATTATTTCTATTACTATCATCATCATCATCATCATTATCATTATTATTATTTTCACTGTCATTAAATTCGATCAGACGTCACAGTGCTACCAACAAGTCGAGGACCTAAGACTACCTCTAAAGAATACAACGTTGAATTTTGTTTCATTGCAAGAAGGCAACGATCAAGAGCACCGGTCCCTACACCAGGCTCAGGCCTCATGGGAGGAGAAAGAACATAAGAGTTCAGTGAACGAACGAACACGAGGATCCGTGTGTAGCACTAGGGGTGCTGATGGGAGGCCTACTTACCATCCTCTCTCTCTCTCTCTCTCTCTCTCTCTCTCCCCAGAAAAAAATCCTTAGCTCCTACAACCCTTCCCCTCCAGTCAAGAGGTCCAAAAGGACCATTCAGTAATCGCCTTCATGCTTCTCTCGCGGGTCGACGCGACGCTTCGCAAGAGACGACATCCGTACAATAAACCCACCCGGATATTCTGATAACTTCCAAGTCTTTCTCCTCACGAATGAGATGTCCCTCAAGAACAATTTGATCCTGTAGCATCTTCCTTATTTCTTCCTTCCCTAGTTAAGAATTAATCTATGCCTTCCCTATCATCCTTATATAATCTATTCCATTTCCATCTTCCTTATATAATCTATTCCTTCTCCATCTTCCTTAAATAATATATTCCTTCCCTATCATCCTTATATCTCCCATCCCTTTCATCAAACGATTAATCTATACCCCTGTAGCATCTTCGTCATTTCTTCCCTCTTCAGCTAACCCTCACTTTTCAGACTTCGCACAGACGGTACAAGAAAAAAAAAATACATACTGAAAAAAATGAGCGTGTACTCTCCTGCAGGGTGTTATGCCCTGGGTTCATCTTGCGGGTGGACGCGTGGGAAGTTTGAGAGGCAGAGGGTTGTGTGGGGGAGAGGAGGGGGTTGTTGTGGTCCCCCTTTCCCCCTCTGGAAGCCCTACGACGGAGGCTGGGTTACCACCACGGCCAGACGTTCACCCGCCCGCCAGCTTAGAACAGGATAGCTTATTACGGGCTCTGATATACCCTGTAATTCACTCACTGCTCAGTACTGGCCTACCTCTCCCAGAACAGTGTAGGGGCGTTTTCCAAAGGTCCCTCTACCACCCCCTAACCTAGTAATTACCTTGAACCGAAGAACGCACTCTACTTACAAAAACTTGATTGAAAATTCTTTAGGACTTTAGCTCAGTAAACCAACCATGAAACGAGGCTGAAGTGATTAAGATTTCTGCAACAAGGGAACTTCCTGTCAAAGTCTGCTGAAGTGACGTTGTAAATGGATAATTCGACTGTCCCCCTTTCTTTTCTTTTTTTTTTCCAGGAATGCATCTGAGCCAAGAGGATCCTGACGTCGACGGGTCGCACGCAGGAGTCAAAGTGGACATATCGATATGACGAGAATGTAAGGAGCTAAAATTAATTTGCTGCAGGACGTACGTAAATGCCGTCGCTAATTGCGACTGTGGTGGAGTTCGACCACCACCTGCTTTAGGTATGTCTATCCACACAGTCGCAGCTGCGAATACGAATACGGCTAATGCTCTCCCGTGATTGGGAATCCTGACAAGTGATGCGCTGCCCATGTGAATGCTGGCAATTATTTTCTTGCAAAATGCGAACGCGGACGATAATTTCTGGAGGGAGGGAATAACAGTGCTACGCAAGGGCACATTCTGACTAATGGCCGGAACTCCTTTAGAAATCTTTGTCCTGGTGTCCTCAATGACCGTGGGAGATCGAGGCTACTTCATCTGCATCGTCGAAACAAGTGTGTGTGTATGTGTGTGTGTGTGTGTATGGAAGGGGAAGTCATCTCTCCAACCCCAGAATTCGTTCTTAATACTACCAACTGCTCCCTTGCACCCACCCTGAGTCAGTCTCCAGTCCCCCTTCCCTTTTCCTGGTAATTCTACGCCTCCTTCCCCCTTCCCCCTTGTGAGTCATTCTCTTTCACGATTCCACCCTTCCTTCCCAAGCCTGTCATTCTCCACTTCACCTCCCCCTTCTTTAGCCCTGTCGATTCAGGGCACTAAACTTCCTCCCCCTTCTTTAAGGGTGTTTTGGACGTAATAACCATAGCTTGGCATCGGTCACGTACAGACCTTGACAACTCTGGACGAACAACTTGACTGTTCGTGTATGGAATAAGTACAGTAGGGTAAGTGATATTACAGTGCTGGGGGATATATATATATATATATATATATATATATATATATATATATATCATCTACACATAAATACTCTCCCAAATAATTAACATAAAAGCTGGGAGCACGAGCAATTAACTAACGCAAACTTTACTGTCGCTTTTGTAACAAGCCCTTGTGCACGACAGCACGACCCTTGAGCAGGACGGTATACTGGCAGTGGCCTGGCACATACTCAGAAGTCATGCCATCGTACCCAAAGGTCGTACCGCCGTAGTGAAGGGCGGAACCGTCGCGTTGCAAGGGTCGCACCGTCGTGCTCAGTCGGGCTAACGCTGTAACAGAAACAACTAGCGGGTTCTGTTAGTGTCAGGTTGTTTGCCGAAGGAACCACACTCCTGGCAGACAGAGGGGTGGGGGCTATGATGGCTCACTGTTGACTCAGCCTACCTCAGCTCAAGGTCCGAGAGCACAAGGCCGCTCATTCTGCCTCCTACCCACCTCCTGCTGCCCTGGTCCGTCCAGGCCCAGTTTAGTATGGTCCGCTGCTGTCCCGTTGGTTGTCCCATGGCGTCCCGACCCTGCCCAAGGTGGCTATTAGTGGTAGTTGTGGCGGGTTTCTAAGGGCCAGATTCCAACGGGTGATCGGGGCTTCCCATCTCCTAGGTGAGCACGATCGTGGCTGCAGACGTCAAACACGTGACTACTTCAGTAAAGACCAAAGACACGGCCATGAACAGACTCGATAAATGCCAGGTTTCAAGTCCGCGTCTGACACAATTCACGCCTCCTCCTCCTCCTCCTCCTTACTTAGTTACATATAAAGCTTATAAGTAATTCTCCTTGGGTCATCTGTTTGCCTTTGTTACTCTCACTTCACTGACATCCGCGTCTCTGATCTGTTCCATTATACCAACGAGCAGCCTCGGGACGACCTAGTAGTCTGTTGCTGCTTGCATTCTTTCATAGATGGGTGCATCCTTGTGTGCAGGGGGACCGGTCACCTCACACCTGATCATCCCATCACGTTCCCAGGCCAGGCTAACGCTCTACGAGCCAGTTTAAATCACCAACCATTAAGGCTTCGGATCACAGCTACAGAGTTAATGAGTCGAGACAGTCTTGCGTTTATTCATATGCATCTGCATTGACGTCTATTCTCTTCATGCTTAAACTTCGCTGGTCATACAGTGAATCAGAATGTATGACATTATGCATATTATTGTTATATTTGACGAAAAAGAAAAAATGGAAGGAGAAAGTTCAAAACTGATATATATATATATATATATATATATATATATATATATATATATATATATATATATATATATATATATGCTGAAGTACCCATCACTGTTCTCTACTTCAGTACTAGTGCATAACTCGTAAACCCACTGGTACAAGACGAATTTCTTCAAGTCTTCAGCCAAGAAAACCTCAACACGTTCAACCTCAGCTTATACTTCGGAATGATTACATAAACGTGTCTGTACAGCATCACACCTACAACGTTCTGGTGGGTAGGGTGATACCTGTGGTTCGCCACTCTTCTCGGATGGCAACGCTCACATCCCCCCCCTCCACACCTCCATACGAAGAAAGAGAACCTCACCTCAGCCGGAGTACCACATCAGTCGGAGGAGTGTTCTTATCCTCAGGTCTACCACACCCAGCCTCCTCAGTCAATATAGGTCATTCTCTCTCTCTTTAACCTTAGGCCTCTCCTGTAGCTTCAGATCCCCCTTCCCCTCCTCCTCCACTGACTTTAGAAAAGCTCTTGACTCCATGGCATCTCCTAGACCTCTCTTCTAGCATCATCAACTTCCCTGACTTGGCACATTTTCCCTCCCGACTCCACGCCCCCTCCTGGTGATTCCAAGGAACCGTCTGACATTATTCCACCCTCCCCCTCTTTCTGGCTTACCTGACTCTCCCTTTCTTTTCTTCCTTCCATCTCCCTCTCTCTCCTTCCTCTCCTTTCTAAACTCCCTTTCTCGGCCCCTCTATCTCTCTCCTTCCCCTACTCCTCAGGCTCCTCTCTCTCTCTCTACCTCTCCCCTTCTGTCTGCCTCTCTCTCTCTCTCTCTCTCTCTCTCTCTCTCTCTCTCTCTCTTTGCCCCACTCCCTCCTCCCTCCCACTTGAGGGGCTCCTCCAGGACCAACCGTCACCTACAGGAAGAAGACCCACGGAGCCCTACTGAGGCTCTCCAATGCCCAGGCTCCTCTCGCTCAGAAAGGCAACACGTATTATGATTCCAGGTTATCATTAACTGACTCTTAAGGAAATGTTAATGAAAAAGAACAATAAAATCAAAAATGAAAATATATATAAGGGCATAGGGTAAACTAAGTCTGAATGAACTAATAAAAATATAAGTAAAGACACACACTAAAACATAAGTAAAGACAAATACTGTAACCTACTAAAGGATATAAGAATGACAGAAAACGTGTTAGATGAAAAAGTATATATTACAAGAAGAGATAAACACTTAAAGCAAAAGAAGACAAGTTAAATTTTGATATGGAATAATATATAAAGAAAGGGGCAAAAGTAGAATACTTTAGCCATCTGTCTACCTATTATCTTTAATTACACAACCATCTGTATGGGCTGGACCCAAGGGCATACAGTCTCTCCAGAACATTCACAATTCACAGTTGTACATTCAGTGCATGAACCTGGGTCGTCATGAAATACATTTATAAGATCATCTTTAACTTTATGTGCTTCTTTCCAACGGCTCAAACATCTGAGCAACCATTGCAGCATCGGGCAAACGATTCTATAATGGTATGACCTTTGAACTGACCCTAGAGGCCAGGCCATCATAACCTTATGCTTAAAGGGCTATGAACCACACTCTAAAATCTGGGTGCATCATTTTTGCTTTATCCAGGATTATCGAAACGTTAATGTCTTACCCCATATGAACATTAAAACAATATGCTGAAAAAAGAGAAGTTTTTGTTCTCTGTTGACGTGTTAGTACAATTAGGAACTACTGGTATTGCTAAGAACCTAGACGCAGGCCCTAGGCTCTAACTTCAGGGCACGTTCTGGGGATGCGTTCTTTGGTACACGCCCCAGACTAAATCCCTGCACCTATACCCCACCCCCTAAGTTCAGGGCACCATGACTCTCCCGAAGACCAGGGCCCAGGTTTCTCTGAGAACCAGTCCAAAGAATTTAGACCTTAGGTCCCTCATCCAAGGCCTGAATCCCCTAGTCTACTACACCACAGGCCCAGACCTCAGACCCGAAAGGCTCACAGATTTAAGGCCCAGATCGAAGAAGACCCAGACCCTAGGCCCTAGGCCCTTCGGCAAACCTCTTCCCCTCGACTCTTCTCAAGACGCGACCCTCCCTCAGGTGAAGATAACAATCCAATCACCTAATTAATCCACGAGATACTCCAGATTGGGACGTAACGGTAAACCGGGTGGGATGCATAGCTCTTAATCGTCGAATCTCCACGGTGTATCCTTTCCAGGGCTCAGGTAGGATTAAGATAAATTTGCATAAAACTGGATTCCGGGCGGAGTATCTGTATGATCACCTTAGGACTTCTCAGTGAAGCCCGTCATTTACCACTACAGGTGTGCGGGAGGCGTAGGAGGAGGAGGAGGAGGAGGAGGAGGTGGGGGAAACACGAACCTCGACGAAATCGTGCATGGGAACCCGATTTAACTCTGTAAGACACGCATTAGTGGATAGAGGTGAGCGACTAGTTCACATCAAACTGTCCTGTCGTGTGAAATCAGAGTTGTAAGTTTAATTAATCATTTACTGAAGTTGTTCCTCTGATGTTAATTTTAACAAATATTGAGGCGTTAACAACATATTGGAAGCATTTTGTAAATCATACATTTACAGCATGAGGAAGAACAGAGTGGTAGCTTCTGATGGTATTCATATATGTTTTATGAAGCTATAAAACATAACAATTACTGTACGGGATGAAAACAACACAGGACAAACAGACACATGGAAGAAACTTAATGAAATATATAATCAAACAACTGATTATTGCCTTTCAGGAAAAAAAAAATCGTCACTCAAAATGCTTCGTTATCTTGAATAGGTAAGAACGGTAAAGAAAAATAGCTTTAAACTCCACTGCACATGTTGTCAACGGAGAGAGAGAGAGAGAGAGAGAAAGAGAGAGAGAGAGAGTGTGTGTGTCTCGACGAAGACATTGATCAAAAAATCAGTTGAAACAGAGACGAATAATTACATGAGGAGGGTAACTTAGATTTACACAGTCACACGAACAAGTCCAAAGCTGGGTAAACAAAAAAAAAAAAGTCAGGTGAACCTTCGGGGAGGATCGGATAACACTCAGGTGATGATGAGGTGAACTAACTTCCCAAGTAAACATTATCATCTAAACATCGAATGACTTCGGGGACAATCCCAACGACCACAGGCGAATACAAGTTTTTTCTTTTTAATTGTTTTATTGTGTGTGCTAATGGCAAAATACCAGAACACCACAAGCTGCTACCTCAACCAGTTGGTTTCCGCGGACGTGAGCGGTATCCGTTAAATAAAGTGAGGCATCCGATCATATCTGTTCGTGCGGCTGTTTGTTCCTCCTTCAAACGCGCCAACGTACGACAAGTCGTTGCCAAAACACAAGTCAACCGTCTGAGCAACAGTACAAAGTGCCCCCCCCCCCTCCCAAATAACATTTCTGGCGATATCTTCGGGAGTGATTACGCTGGGAAACTTGGCCGATGATTGGTGTAGTGCCGAGGGCTAGCCTGGGGCTTGGGTTGCCAGGGGTCACCAGAGGTGATGCTCCGGGGCATCGGGGCCGGGGTTGGGAACTCGCGCTCGCCGTTTCTCCGTCCTCCGTCGACTTTTTCAGCCCTTTCGCTCACGCCCCCGCACTCTCCGCGGCAGACGCCACCGGCTTAGTGATCACGGTCTGAGCGAAGGTCTGAGCTTCACCTGGTAATCTAATGAGTGAAAAGTGCCTCATTTTCGTTCCTTAGATAGTTACAGACGGAAGAAAGCGTTTCCCCGTGAGAATTAGTTTTGTCCACCGCCAAAATTAGTGTCAGCTTTAGCCAACCACCACCTCTTCCTTAGCACCAGAGGGATCGACATAGCTTACTACCCTACCCGTGCATGACGAGTGATCATGCACAACTCGTGGTCTCGTCTCTTACAACCAGCAACTAATAACTAGCACCTAACTGGTGGGAAATGAACTTCGAGTTCCATGAAGTGAAGATTCATAGTTTACGATATTTTTTCCTCTTGTTTTCATGATAAAATCATGATCATTTTGATTCTAATACTTTATAAAATTCATATAATAAATTTTTTTTTAATATTTTCGAGTTCCATTCCATTTTCTAAGATCCCTGTATGTATATCCTTCCCTCTGAAGGTACGGTATCTGTCTTACAATGTTCTTCGTTGCAGAAATCATAGTACTGCAAAAAATGCACACCTTCACAAGATTTTCTGGCTACATGCAACACATGTTTGCTTCATATACTCGAAACAGATTCGGCACCAGCCACCGACCTTGTACCAATCCTCCCCAAAATAATCTTTCTTTTCCCTCGTACTTTTGCATACCCACTTTGCCCGCGGAGCGAACATTACCACGCTGCAAATTACAACCCAAGTGGCCAAATCACACTCTCCAATAATTCCATTTTTTTTTCCAAAAAAAAATAATTATACATTTCCTCTAACCTGAAGTATATTACCGAGGGAAAGAGCGATGTTTATAATTCCCTTCCCCATCCCACCCTTTAACAACTTGGGGAAACGAGCAACAGTAACTACCACTGCGTGCGGTTTTGGATCAGCCGGTCACATGCAACGCTCTAGTCTCGTGACCTTAGAAAGGTCCTGGGGAGGTCATCTCCGTCGTGTGTGTTTAATGACGTACTTGTACAGTACGGGGAGGGGGAGTTCTACACCCGTGGGACCTCATCTTTTGAACTTTCTTCAATACTATACAATTTTTTTTTTTAACGTTCTGTATGCTGTTAGCATTCACAATTTCATCAAGTGTAATTAGCTTTGTGTAATCAGTTACTGGTGTAGTATGAGCAGGGCACCATCTTGTGTGTGTGTGTGTGTGTGTGTGTGTGTGTGTGATTATTAATTGTGTGTTATGGGGAGAGAGTTTTATAATCGCGTTGGCCCGTCTCTTAACCTTAACCTTAAGGTACCATATAACACACACACACACACACACACACACCAGCCTAACTCAGGAACTTATTTATCAACTAGCTTCCTGGGGAAGATGAACAGCTGGGTTCGGCGTGGACCAACTGCCGCATCCAGGATTCGAACCAAGAGGGCCCGACCACGGGTGAACCGTGCTGACTCGTGGTCCGTAACGTTAACCACTAAATCATGGACGCCAATGGGTCCTGAAATAGCATGGAAGAAGTTGAATCATATTCTTTAAACAGCAAGTACGACAGAGGAAAAATAAAACAATTCAATTTTTATGAACTCAGAAGATCAAGGTTACGAACAGCATCATCATACCCTACGGCCGGCAGCGCAGCAGCAGCAGGAGTAGTACTACTACCACCACCACCCACACACACATTTGCGCCAACACCGCCAGCAGTAGTAACAGTAGTGGTATCACGACTAACATCACCGCCACTACCACAATCATCAGAAGCGTCACGAAATGCAGCAAGTTCTGACTACAACTTACAATACCCCTCAATCCACACTTCTATCCGGGAGGGGGGGGGAGGAGGAGGAGGAGGAGGAGGAGGAGGAGGAGTTTCTATAAACATTCAGCACTTTATATGTGTGTTACGAGGTGGGAGGAAGAGATAGTTACGTTCGCAAGGGGAGATTAAACGTGTAACCCAAGTACGCCGAACACCTCATAACACCGAACCCCAAAGTTCAGTGCTCCATGAACATCACGACTGTTCTTTATTCTAGTCCCTCATCTCTTAAGCTGCTGTTCTCAGCCAGTTTATCATTCCCGAAGAACACCCAGGAACAGTCAGTCAGTGGTCTTGGGGACCACTACTTATAAGCCGGGTTCTTATCGCTGGCGGTGGTTAAGAAAGAAGATCGTCTATTGTTGTGCGCATGGCAGGAATGTTGTCTCATGCTGCTGCTACTGAGCCGTTGGAAAAAAAAAAAACTGCCCTCAACATCCAGCCTGCCTGCCTGCCTGCCTACCTGCCTTGCCGACCTTGCCTCTTCTGCCTACCTCCTCCTCCTCCTCCTCCTCCTCCTCCTTTGACTTTGCTGTCTTGGTTCAAACCGCGTCGAACTCACCATGGAATCATACGATCAAATCCCTTTCTTTTTTTAATATATCATCATAAATGAGATACAAATCCCTTAGGGGGTTGAGGTAAAATACTACTGTACGAAGTCATTTACAAGAGAACAATCCGTTTATTTCTTCTTCTTATCTGGAACGAAGATGCAATTACTTTTCCTATCAGTCTCGACGACAACAAACTTTTGGAAATGCACAAAGAAGGGCTATGACACCTATTCTGTGAAATCTTAAACTGTCACCTTTACACACACACACACACACACACACACACACACAGAAACAAAGTCCAATATTACCGGTTTAGCGCACAGACGATGACAAGAGCCCGCCATCGTCGAGATACAACCATTATATCTCGTTACATGTGGCTAAGATAAATAATAAGTCTGTTCAGTGGAGAACTGTTAAGACACCGGGAAGACATGGCGTGTTCCTATCTACGGAATCGTGATTAACGCAGTCAATGATAACCATACGTGTGTGTGTGTGTTTGTGTGTGTGTGTGTGTGTGTGTTCATAGAGCATCGTTACCTTAAGTTATCTTGCCTAAATCATCCCGTGCGGTGTTACCACCAAACCTGTAATGATGACAGGGACGACTTCATCCTTCCCTGAGCAGTATTAACAAAATGGCAAACGCACCTTGCTGATTCACCATTCACGGGCTCCCAAAGCAAATTATATGCATCCCTTTCTACAGTGTTTCGAGGCCAGGCGATACACCCTCTGTGCCCAGTACCATTAACCAGCCGTGGGGTAATGTGTGAAGCATCCTTGTACTTCACAACAGGAGACGTAATTACCGTTCGTGTATCTCCATCATGGGGGGGAGTTCTGAGAGTCGCATAAGTAGCGACTTGTGTTACCGTTTCGAAGCTCGCACTGTCAACAAACCTCCCACCTGCCTCCAACCGCGGGAGAAAGGGGGTTGGGGGGTGGATCATGGCGTAAAAAGACAAGAGTGACTACGAGCACTAAACTGGTTTCGACGGAAGACGGTAGCATTGGGTCTACGGGGGATCGACTCTATGATTTAAGGTTGTGTAGGACGATGGTTCGACCCCCTACGAACGATGACAGTTCTACCCCTTGAGCACCACGGTCACTGGGGGTGAGGGGAGGTGTCAGGTCAAGAGGCAGAGCCATTATACCCAAGAGTGGTAAAGCCTTGATCAAGGGTCGTACCGTCGTGCTCAAGGGACGTACCGTCGTGCTCAAAGGGTCGTACCGTCGTGCTCAAAGGGTCGTGCCGTCGTGCTTCAGGGGCATGCCATCGTGCTCAAAGGAGTGACTGAAAGGCAAATGTGTAATCAGACACAAAGTTTTCGTCCATTAGTGTGTGACGAAATTATCCTTGACCACTACCAATCACAGTGACTTTAGGATGCACTACAGACCGACTCACTCACACTGACTCAGAACGAGACTCAGAACGAAGGCAAACTGTCAAGTTGCTCAACTGACTGACAATCACAAGGATCAACCACGAAGTGTTTTACTGACTGAGCGTGACAGAGGTCACGACTCCCATCTGTTTTATCGACTGGCCATGAGTGAAGGGACTGAGTCGGCGGACTGGCCATGTAATACATGACAGTGTCATCAGACGTGTATGCAACGCCTCTCACTCGCATGTCATGGACAACCAGGCTATTTCCCCTCGGTAAAACACGAACCAACGACTACCTTCACCAAGACCCCCCACCCCCACCCCCTCTCTGACCCTCCTCCTCCTCCTCCTCCCCTTTCGTTCCAATTCGACTCTGCTACAATCTTTCCTCTCTCTTCCCTCCAAAGCCCTCAACCCCACACTAAACCCTCTCTTTGTAACCTTCAAACCTCTCTGAACCTATTCTGTCTAATCACCCTAACGCATACTCTCCTCCACCCTATACCATCTCGAGTCTGGCCCGCCCTGCTTCACCCGCACATGACCCAATCTTATACCCCGTATAGGATTTTATCTTGGAATCTATCTAACCCGGGTAAGCTTTCGGTGCCATCCGGTTTTCTGTTATCCTCTCTCTCTCTCTCTCTCTCTCTCTCTCTCTCTACGCGCTAGCCCTGCCTTTCTCGTAAGGAGGAAGGGAGGGAGTAAGGCTGTTAGTTAGGCAGGCACTCCCTCTCCCTCAAAAAAAGAAAGATAAAAAATACATGTATGTTCAGTGATACCACGATACCACTTTCTATCATACTTTCAGAGCACAAAAGCTTCATCAAAGGTCAAAACACGTGCAAAACACCAAGCAAATAACTACGAAAAAACAGAAAAAGATCAAACTGTTGTGTGCCCTTTCCTCAAAACACCACACAGATCAGAACATACAACCATTGGGAAACACATCAAAGCATGGTGTACCATTAGCTCAGAACACAACACAGGCGCAAAGACGTCCAACCACCGGCAAACGCATGAAACAATCATGTGCTATTGGCTCAAATCATCACCACCACCACCACCACCGCCGGCCGATAGACTCGAAGATGCATGGCCATCATCAGGACAGCTCAAACAGACTATAGCGTGTCGTCAGCTCGTAATACGAGAGAGATCTTAACATAATATGCGCATTAGGCGGGCCGGTGGGTAGAACTCGACGCGTCTCAGGGCGGCCGCAGCAGAGATCAATCACCACACTCGTATCATAACCCGTGGGACACCAACGGAGGAAGATTTAAGAGGCAGATATGTACAGTCCCCCTTCTCCCCTGACCTGCACGTATGCAAGCTAATTGGCCCGGCATACCAGAGGCTGATTGTCGCCGTTCAACCCGGTATGCGGTCTGCAGAATCGAGTATCAGATGAGCATTGGGGCTCCTTCAGCACGACGGTGCGACGATCTCTGCGACCGACGGACGGCACGCACGATGGTAGGATCCGTGAATGCGACGATCGTCCGACCCCTTAGTACGACTATTCGATCTTTTAGGTATAAAGGCTTGGTCTTTGGCACTGACTCCTTAAAGGGTCAGGCCAAAGGCCAAACCATAGTACGCAAGGGTTATCATACTGTCGAGTTCAGTGGTTCGTACCCTCGTACTCAAGGGTCGTACCGTAGTACTCAAGGGTCGTACCGTCATACTCAAGGGTCGTACCGTCATACCCAAGGGTCGTACCGTCGTACTCAAGGGTCGTACCGTCGTACTCAAGGGTCGTACCGTCGTACTCAAGGGTCGCACCGTCGTAACTCAAGTGTCGTACAGGGGCTAATGTATTCTCCTTGGTGACGGACAGCCTTTACTAGGTGTTCGAGAAAATACAAGAATGAGATAGATCACACTAGCGATGAAACTGGTTATAA
Organism: Panulirus argus; assembly: GCA_038088735.1. Classification (NCBI taxonomy): domain Eukaryota; kingdom Metazoa; phylum Arthropoda; class Malacostraca; order Decapoda; family Palinuridae; genus Panulirus; species Panulirus argus. Next base: position 3,475 of record JAYMFT010224142.1, on the reverse strand, counting down.
CAAGGTTCAGACAGAGCATATTTGGTTTCAGGCTGGCATATCACCAGTTTGTACGTATATCAGAGTTCAGGGCCGGCATATCACATATTTGCATAATGGGGTTCAGGCTAGCTAGCATATCACCACTTTGTATACTGATGATCAGGCTGGTATATCATTATCTCAGTATATCATGGTTTGGGTAGCGTGTATCATGGCATATCGGGTTTAAGGGAGGGTATATCATGGTTAAGATAGGGGCATGATAACATGGTTTAAAGTGAGCATATCACATTTTACGCAGGATATAAGATCATGGATTTACGTAGGGTATGTCTTGGTTTAGGTTGAGCATATAATGGTTTAGGCAAGCTGTAGAATGGTTTAGGTCGGGTATGCTACCATTTGGCTGAGATCAGCCAAGCTTATCTAACCATCTCAGGGTTCAGACATATGACTGTTTAAGGTAAGTGCTGAGGTAACTCACTATCTAAGGTAGGTGCAGTGGTAACTCACCATTCATAGGTAAGTGCCGAGGTAACTCATCACTCAAGGTAAGTGCATAGGCAACTCTTTACCCAAGGTAAGTACTGTGGTACTGTGATAGCTCACTATTCAAGGTAAGTCATGAGGTAACTTACTCTTTAAGGCAAATGCTGAGGTAACTCACAACCTCACGTAAGTGCCGTGGTAAACCCCCTACTCCGATACACCACCCCAAGCAAACCTCACCTCACCCGTCGTGTTCATCTTAAAAAGAGAAACTCGAGGAAGCGTTCCCGAGCAACTAACCAGGCAGCCAAGTGTGGGAAGGTGACCCAGGCTGACCCACCCAGAGCATCTGTTGTCATTTACGACCTTGCCTGACCCCTCTCTCCCCTCTACCAGAGCGACCTCCTTATCGACCAGACCCAGAGTGAGGGAGGAGGATGGAGACGGGGGGAGATGGAAGGGAAGAAAAGAGAAAGATGGAATTTATAAAGATAAAGAGAGAGAGAGAGAGGGAGAGAGTGATGGGAAACAAGAAGTGAAAGCGTAGGCATCCAGGAGGAAATGAGAGGATGTGGAGAAGAGAAAGGGAAGATGAGAGAAGACAAAAGAAACACACGAGACAAATGAAAATAATTGATGGGGAATAATAAGATCAAGGTGAAAGCAGGAAGAGGTGAAAGATAAAGTAATCAACCACGATGGTATGAGAGACACAAGCATTATAAGACCTTAGGAAGACAAAAAAAAAAAAAAAAAAAAAAAAAAAAAAAAAAAAAAAAAAAAAAAAAAAACAAAAACAAGAAAGAAAAAAGATACAAGAAAAGGATGATAATAATGGGAAACAAATGAAACAAATTTACAAAAGATACACACACACACACAAACACACACACACACACACGCACGCACGCACTCACGCACGTCAGGATTCACGTGTGTGAGCGAGTGGGAACATCTCAGACAGCAGGCAGAGCCAGCTTGAAGAATGAGTGGATGTCGGAGGCGTACTAAGCGCTAAAGTCAACGCACGCAGCATCGTCACTGAAGAATATTCCATAATACGGGAGAAAAGCTCATTATCTGTGCTTAATGAGCTTCAAAGTTCGCGTGACTAACACACATGAACAAACTATCTTTTTAAAAATAAGGGATGTACTTATAAGTCCAAGAACAAAAGCTAATCACCTAAAATTACACATTTAGCCACACAACCTGCCAAAGTGACCATAATAAAAAAAAAAGGGGGAAAAAGAATTCCTCAAAAAATAGGCCTACTTCCTCCTCCTCCTCCTCCTCCTCCACCCCCCCCCCCACCCCAACGAGGATGAGGCAACTCAGGCTTGACCAGGGACCAGTCCTTAATTACAGCTCACTGCCACATTATGACCTATAGAGGAAAGAGCGCGGAGGAGGAGCCCCTCCCCCCCCCTCACCCCCTCCGTCGCTTGCCCCGAGCGCCGGAAGGTAGGGGGATGAATACATTAGGGGAAGGAGGGGGGGGGGGGTGGGGAGGGGAGGGGTAAGGGAGGAGGAGTGTGGAGGCAGGAAAGGGTGAGGGAGTGGGTGTAGGGGAGATGGAGAGGACCGAAGGGGTTGCTAGACATTAAGGCAATTATGAATCGCAGGGGAAAAAAGGGGACATTTTGAGATGCGATCTCGGGGGCAAGATGCTCACTGCAAGAGCTGTTTTTCTGAGGTTGCTTCACTCGCAGCTGCCTCCTCTGCTCCCGCCGGGTGCTACTGCTACTGCTTCTGGTGCCGCTGCTGATGGGTGCAAGTGCTTCTGTTCCTACTGATGTGTCTGTTCTGGAGCCTTACTCTGCTACTGTCTGGACCTACTGAGCTATTCCTGGAACCTGTTGCTGGCGCTACTGGTCCCAGCTGCCGTTTGATGGTGAGACCTGTTGCTCTTACTGATGGGACCTGTTACCACCCGAACCTGTTGCTGTTGCTGTTTAAACCTGTTTCTACCGCTGTTTCTGTTGTAGGACCTTTTGCTGTTGGTTATGAGACCTGTTTGCTCCCGGTCCTGAGACCTACTTCTGCTGCATACTGTTTGGAACCAGCTGCTTCTACCGCTCGAACCTGTTTCTAACGCAGCCATCAAAACCTCCACTGACTTTTAGGATCTGGTGTTGCTGGTCTCTGTCGTTGCTCAACTGAGTGAGGCCTGGTGCTGGAATCTGCTGTTGCTCCATCAAGACCTGCTGGCGCTGCTGCCGTCAACTTACGACAGACTAATGCTGTTGGAATTTGCGGTTACTGGGACATGCCGGTCATGGTGGGGTCTTATGTTGCTGAGACCTGTTGCTACTGCTAGGACCTCCTGCTGCTTGCCCGGAACCTGGTCTAAGAAACCAGATGCTCCTGCTACGGCCTGCGGCTGCTGGCGCCTACTGCTGGGTGTTCCTGTCACAGCTGATGTTTCTACGGTCCTGCCAGTGTTGCTGCCGGTGCTCGTGCTACTAAGGATCTGCTAATGCTGCTGCTAGGGGACTTCTGGTGCTGGTGGGACATGATGATGCCCTTGGGGTCCTGTTGCTGCAACTGGACATTACTGTTGCTCTTGGGTCACGGTACTTCCTCTTGTGTCTGTTGCTGTCAGTTGGACCCACCAGGGCTGCTCATAGGGACAACTACTTTTAGTGAGCACCACTACAACTACCACTGCTGCTTCTGCTGCTGTGGACTTGTACTTTCAGCGAGTCCTGCCGATGCTGCTGCTGCTGGACCTGCTCCTTGGAGCCTGGGGGGGTAATGTGAACAGAGTCCTTTGGGCGACGGAAGCCACAGGGAACACCTGTACAGACCACGTAAATTTGCAGATGTTAAGAGCCCCAGGGAGCAGGAGGGCAAGGAGAGGAAGGAAGGGGGTATGGGGGGCACTGAGAAAACTGATGAGAAAGATAAGTAAAGAGCGAGAAGAACAAGGTGGAAAAGAAGGCATATATATATATATATATATATATATATATATATATATATATATATATATATATATATA
>JAYMFT010224131.1:0-11302 GCA_038088735.1 Panulirus argus | reverse complement strand
GAGCTGTGGTTTCAGTGCATTACACATGACAGCTAGAGACTGAGTGTGAGCGAATGTGGCCGTTTCATCTGTCTCCTAGCGCTACCTCACTGGCGCGGGGGTTGGCAATGCTATTTCCCCGGGGGGGCAGGGTGGCATCAGGAGTGGATGGGGGCAAGCAAGTCTAAATATGTCCACCTCATCAACCTGTTTCAAAAACGTAAAGGTTATTATCAGATCACCCATCACTTTTCTTTCCTCTAAGGTTGCTATATTTAAAGCCTTTAGCCTTTCCCTGTAACTTAGCTTCTTAATTCTGGTACCATTTCTGTTGCCCTCCTCTGGACCACCTTTATTAGCTCTTTGTGCTTCTTTAAGTGGGGTGACCAAGCATATTCTAGTTTTTGCCTTATGTTTGAGATGAACAGCTTGCTGAGCATTTCCTTATCCATATCCCTGAAACCTATTGATATTTGCCAGAAGATAATTGTTTCCTTTACTAATGCCTTAACATGGGACTCTGGTGTTAGAGGCAATGCTGACTCCCAAGGTTATCTCTTAATAGGAGAGCCAAACCTCATCCTCCTTTATCTTCTCTTACCCTCCTTGCAATCTGGACAGAAAAGGAGAGATCTTATCTCTTTTGTAAGTTTTGTCTTCACAACTTAGGTACTTTCCCTTATATGACCCTTAAATTCTAACTCTTTACCATGTACTACTAATCAATCTGTACTTGTATACAATACTTTCAATCTACCATTACCATTATTTAACATTCCTGACCTCTCTGCAACACTGGCAGGGATGGTCTGTCCTCTTGCCTCCCTTGACATTTTCCATTTACTGCTTTCTAACTATATTCTTTGCATCTTACCCTCTCTTTCCTCGGCCTATAATGCTTCATGAACACTCCTGAATTTCACCTTGTTTTGTTGTTTCTTAGCCTGTCTTAGTATTCCCTACTAGATGATTCTATATCAAAGTTAACCATAGTTGTTCATCCCATAATGTCATAATTATGACCACCAATTCTTCTTCCTTCCTTCCTCACAGAGATTGTATCTAGTAATTTTGTCACCTCATGTAACACTTTAATGAACATTTCTTCTTTCTTTCCCCTTTATTCAGTGTGTGTTATTCCTCAAGTCCAAAAATAATCAAATCAAAAATTTAGATATGTTGAGCTTCTGTTTAACAAATCTTTCTAAACAAGATGCCATCCCTCATGACTTTTGCATCATCTGCAATAATACTCAGGTAGTAGTCCATACCTTCAGGCAAGTCATTTATATAAATCAAGAAGAATAACACTCCCAAAACAAAACCCTAGGCCACCCTACTGGTAACCTCTACCTATTTGGAGAAGGCTCCTCTAATGTACATCCTTTGTTCCCTTCCACTAAAGCATTCTAACCTAGCCGTACCTCGCTCTAGTAGGAAATGATGAAAAAGTATATAAAAAAGTAGGACTCTCCAGTCACTCAAAAATGATAACCAGACATTAATAAGATAGGAAAAGACTTTACCATAGGATCTTGCCTTGCAATAGCCATATTGATGATCTGGGAGAAGATTGAGAGATTTAGGACACTTACAGAAATAGGGGGTTTGGGACAGATTCAAGAACTCTGGAAAAAGTACAAGTCAAAACAGGACAACAGTTAGAAGGTTTAGGACAGTCATCCTTCTTTAGGGTATGCTGAACAAATACAGACAAGTTTCCATGAATGAAAAGGTTGTTTGGAAATATAAAGCAAGAACAGGCAAAAACTCAAAACCACAATGATGGATGCACTCAAAGTCATATCAACTCAATTCTTGCATCTCCAGTTCAGTCTCCCCCTTCTTCTCCCCTCCACTTTTCACACACGGATTATGGGAAAAGTATTAGGGTAGAGCTATAGCTAGCCACCCAAGGTGTAGTTAGAGGAAATTAGAGAACCAAAAAGAGTTGCTTTGTCAATGGGAAGGACAGAAATAGTAGTGTCAGAATGCAAAAGCAAAAGATAGCATGGCAGAAATTTTTTAAGATACTTTTAGATAAAGACCAGATAGACATATCAGGTATTCCTCTGTATCAAGGAATACTCTGCCTCATAAATGACATATCTGCAAGGATTTCAGGGGAAAGTGGAAGCTGAATGCAAGTCAGAGGAAGGAAAGTTTTTCCAGGTCCAATATACTAGGTTCCTTGCCTGAATAGCCTCAAGACAAGATGACTGAACTATGAACTGGAAGATGAGGTAATACTGCAGAAGGAATGGATATTTGCTTCCATTCCAGCAATCTTAACTTCTGCTTCATACTAGGCAGTGACATCTGCATCACCAGTAGAGAGTGAGTAATCTACTCAAGCTAAAAAACAATATCCTCTAGTCAGTCTAGGCAGCACTATAAAAGCACTAATGTTTACAGGAGTGGCTGCTGGAGGTGGAGGTAAGGTTCATAAAGAAATATCTACAAGATTTTAGTCAGATGAACCAATTGCAAGAAAAATTGTGTAGCTATAGTGTGAAGACTTAGAGGTGAAAAAACAGATCCAGAGTATTAGGAAAGTGGTCATGACAGTCTGGAATATGAGTAAAGTGGGGTAATAATTTGTTCTTGGTCATTAAGAATGTAAAATGCGAAAGCTTTAATTCCCTCACCATCTCTATGGGAGAAGTTCAACCATTCCGTATAATATACACTGGTCTCCTCAGATAGGGATCTAAGCTTGAGCATGAGATGTCATGGCCTCAAAGCTTAATTTATACAGTCTAGGAGCAACTCCAAGAAACAGAGGGTAAACATACATCCAAACCATGTTATATACATTTCATTCACATTCACTATGCTTATTTCATTGTACTCTCATCATCATTTAGGTAGTTATGCATACCATGACATCAGGAAATGCAATACAACTGTTTATTTTGTATCATGCTGCATTATAAAAATAAAATATGGTAAACATGTAGTTTAAAAGCACCTAAGAAATGCTGCAACTAAAGGTAATGGAAGAATATCCTTACCATATGGCTGGAAGCAGAATAAACAACAATAGTGTTGGGAAAATTTTCAGTTTATTCCTGCCACCTTATGGAACGGTAGGAATTATAATAGAGAATAAAACAAAACTGAGGGAGCATGATCACAATCCTTAATTTTCATTCTACATACTGCTAACCCTTTCTTACCCACTGAATTGACATCATGCTATTCAAAATTTTGCCATCTGAGAGGTTTTCATGGGATGTAATCCCTGTGTATGGTGAGGAAAATATGTTTTCCCCAAACAATTCCACATAATTTACCACAAATCTCACATTCTACTATCTTAATTTACATCCGGAACAGCCAAATTTCATATCAAAATTCATGTTTGCACAGATATTATACTAATCTTTTAAAAAGATGCTCTGAGTACTTGCAAACACAGTAATGAAAGGTAAAATTCAAACCTTATGTAAACTTTTTCTGGCCCACAGAGACCATTTTTTGCAGCTGTTAACTTACCTTTAGAGATGAGAATTATGTTAAAAAAGAAAATCTGCAATTATATTATTCAACTTTCTGGTACAAGTAACTAAAAGATGCTTAAGGAGGGAGAATGAAGATCTCAAAAATATGTTTTGGAACATTTTTCTTTCTCCCATGGTAGCAATTCACTGTAAATATCTATTCCAAGTCCAATTTCACACTTTTCAATTAAAAAATAGTCACATTCAGTGTTCTGCAAACCTGCATGAACCCCGAATTGCTATTAAATTACTTCAAACTCAATTAAGGATTCTTGATTGCAGTTATATGCTAACCTTTACTGCAGTACAGTAAACCCTATCAGTAAACAAAGCTTTAGGAAATCACAAAACTCAACACACCTGTAGTGAAAGTGGGCCCATATGGATGACCACTTCCAGAGGAACAAAAGGAATGGCCATCATCACCATGATAGCCAAAGGAATTCTTGTCCCACCCCGGCAAGCGGTTCATACTAACACCTTGTGATGAAAGACCTATACCCATGTACCTGTTACAAAAAACCTGGGATTAAATTTCTAGAACTTCTTCATACTTACAAACCTTAAAGTACTAATACCTGGAGAATTTCAATGATCATACAGTACTTCACTTTCTAATCAAACACCATTAACTCTCTACCATCCACACTAATAAGTATTACCTAGACATGGGTATAGAACAAAATGACCAGTGTAGTACCTGCAAATGAAAGTTCTGTAAAACACTGGAGAATTAACAGCTTCAGTCCACATACTCTGTCTATCATCCTAAACCTTATTCTTACTTCCACAGGATGAATTAGGATGCTATAGTTAGAACATACCAGTTTCAAAAACTAACATAAAGAAATATGAAAAATAAATAACTTTTTTACTATACTAGACTGCATTTGATTCCCAAGTAATAAAGACTAGGCACTTATCTAAAGCTCAATAAACTGAATTACACCCTCTTATATAGGCAACAACCTCAATGCCTTTAATCTATTAATAACAAAATGGTTTTTCTTCTACACCAGAAAACAAATTCCCCATCAGTCTCATGTCATCAAAACTATTAAGGTACAATCACTGGAATAATAGATACCCTTTCCCCCCACACATCAAATTCACCATTACTGACATGAATATTTCCAATCTACGTCTGATCTGTACTGCATAGATATAATATTATATAGAGTAAAGTTTTATCTATGCCATTCTACTAGTGTCCTTTCTCTCACCAATCACAACTCTAACTTTGCTCTTAATAACTCTATCAATTTTGTTGTTGTCCTCCAGTACAAAATAACTTCTTTCTAAATCTAATTCCTCTGTCCATGCCTACTCTATACAACTGCAGTATTTGTATGAAGGCAAACAGAACAATGTTAAGAGTACCCCAGGAATAGGTTCTTACTTCTTAACTCACATACTGTATATAAATGACTTTACCCCAATAACAAGCCACAATACTAGCTTAATAGCTAATATGATGATGGAAGGTGTCTTTAGAACAGCTTCTGTTATAATTCTCTTCACTTGCCCTTCATTCATCTCCCTGCAGGACTCCTACATCAACAACTCTAAATTTCTTATCTTGTAACCATTTCACACCAAAGAATAACTAAATGCAGAATATTTTTTGCTTCAACATTATATTCAACTTTTCTCTAAATGATGAATTTCAAACAGCTATCTCTGCAATAACACCTTTACCATACCACTGTCAGCCATATATATTCTTGGGTCAACATAACTCACATTTTCTCTTCAAATCAAAACACCACCTGAATTTGTTTATAATACCTAACAAAATTGTCTTGCCTTTATGTATCCTCCACTATCTTTGTTACTCCAGACTGATCATCCTTCACATTTTGTGAGCTGCAATTCATCGCTGTATGCCTTACCAGTGACCTAACACATACTTCCAGCATCATCACCTTTCAGGTTTTCTGTTAATATTCTCTGTCTAAAATTTTTACTGCTACACTTATGATCAAAGTTCACATAACACAATAGGTCCCATCTAACATTCATATATTTCACATCCATATGTCCACTGTTCTACACTGTTTCCCTACTTCCTCTACTGCAACTTTCAAAGCCAACTACATGTTGAAATCATAACGCTCTAATGCAATCTGCCCCGCCTGTTACCAAGAATGCTGTTCTTATCCATAACAAAAATAATACAGTATAATCAAATCACCTTTCTTCTTCACACATCCTCATAAAAAAAATTCTCCCTACATCAAAACAATAACTCTTCAGTCACATGCCACAAAGACATCACCTACTGTATAAATATCGATGCCCTTATCTCCTAGAATGAACAATGAAAGCTCTTCTTGTGTACAGTACATTATGTCAGCCATACTACAGTGTTACTGATGTTTTGTTCATGTTATGAAGCATGAAGGACTATTTCTATAACTGAAGCAAATCTCTAAAAACATTAAAGAGTACTTGTTAGCAGGGGGGTTATAACACTTTTCAGCCAATAATACCTATGAGACTGGCTAATGCTCACTGATAGAGACCCAACAACCTATGATGTCATTTGTGTGGTGATGAAGTGACATCTGATCGCCACCAACCCTTAACACTCATTAACCAGGCCTCAAGCCAGTTACAGTCAGGACTCAAGACAAAATGTTTTGAAAAAGGAAACAAGGTAAGGAAGGGACTGGAAAATAGTTGGATGCTCATAGGGCTCTGTCTTTCTTAATTCAAAACCTACACTTTTCATACAGAGAGAGAAACTCAAGAGATCTGTGAATATTAGAAAGTATACCCACATGAAAAAGGAAGGACAATAACCTTAGAGATAATTCAGACATTGCTTTGGTTCATCCAAAATCAGCATATACAATGCTACACAGGGGAAATCAGCCAAATGTGGGTCAAACCACTGTCTAATAAGGGCACTTGTTGAATGCTGTAAATCTATATTGATCATTTCATCCCTAATTATCAACAAAGTAGTATCAGCTCTAGCAGACAGCCCTAGTTATGAAGAGCAGTACCAAACTCTTTGATCCTTGCTGATTAATGATCTACGAAGTCTGGATGAACAAGTCTCCCATGCAGTTTTCCATGTGACACAAAAACTTTTACAAATTTTAACAAAAGTGATAATAATCTACAGATGATATTTTTCAGAACGATTAATAGGCATACTAACATGAAAATCCATATTGATTATTTCATCCACTAAGAGATTTCTTGGGGAGAAAAAAAGAAAAGTGGGGGGAAGAGGCCACTTTCCTTACATCATAGGCTCTAACAGACATCCCTAATTGTCAAAGAAGTAGTACCAGATCTAGCAGACAGCCCTAGTTATGAAGAGCAGTACCAAACTCCTTGATCCTTGCTGATTAGTGATCTATGAAGTCTGGATGAACAATTCTCCCATGCAGTTTTCCATGTGACACAAAAATTTTTATGCATCCTAAAACAAATGATAATAATCTACATGAAATTTTTCAGAACTATTAACAGGCTTACTATCATGCAAAGAAAACAAGATGGTGAGTTTCCTAGGTCAGAGTATAATAGTATAATAACGAGGCTGATGTGAGTTTACCAGGAGAGAGTATGATAGTATAATTAATGAGGTTGGTGTGAGAAGATCACCTGCACCATGGGAAGTCAGAGTGAAAGAGTACTGGAGGGGAGAAATGGTGGAAGAACATGGAATGGAGCATACAGGGAAGGCAGGTAAGGACAGGCATAAGTCAAAACTTCTTTTGCCATGGCCATCCCATTGATGGGAGTTCCTGGGGGCATGCATCAGAGATATAGTAGATACATAGATATAATAGGCTTATTCTAAATCTGTCTCGTCTTTAACAAGATATTTTGATTTTGGGATGATATCTAACCACAAAAAAATTTTCAGGGGTTAATCTTTACCCATAAACTTTTTTTTCACAGGTTGATCTTTACCTATAAAAACATTATCAAATCTGAAAAGATTTCTAGGTCATTTCTAAGTGTCACAAAATCTTCTTCCTGATTCCAGACATATAATGAAGTTTCAAACAAGAACTTATGGTTTAACATAAAACCAAAAGATTATAAATAATCAATCACCTTTCAAAACACCCATCTAGGCTGAGTTGAGGATGCTCAAGATTTCCTCACTGAAAAGGATCCAAGCAGTCTACTCCAAACAAGGATAGGAACATGAATATCAAATCCCACAAACAAAGGCACCAACAAGGCACTCTTTTACAATGCTACAGCATTACCGGCTTTATTCCTGTCAAGAAAAAGCTTCAAAGAATTAGAAGCAGATTAAGTGTGGAACCCCAAAAGCATAGAGCTTTTTCCCCATACTGCACTAATAATACATTACAGACTTGGCAAAAAACTGACAATTATCATTCAAAATAATGCCATAATGTATTAGATTTTATTTGTGGAACAAATCTAATCAACTGCTTATGATGAGAACACTGCATGTCTAGCAGCACAATACAATCTAAAATGTCAAATGACAAGATTTGCTGCCTCAGTTACCCTGTGATATTGTGAAGAGGGATGCAAATTTTGCTCAATGTTCTTGTGTTTAATGATATTACCACTCTTTCTGTTTGGGGTGATATTCTTTCTCTACTATTAACTAACCACGTTTTCCCCTTAAGCAAAGACCCATACTCTTGCTTGGAAGCAAAAATATGAGACTTCAAGATGTGATGGCAGAGCCAGGTTCACCATAGATACATTTCTTCTTCCTTCTAACATCTTCCTTGTCCAAAAAAGCTGGGTCTGGTTGACCTAAGAAGACCTGATAGGAATGGACTTTTCAAAACCTCAAGCTTCATCATGTCATCCCCATGCATCTAGTGAAGGGACGATGTTAGAAGGAAGAAAAAAAGTGTCTGAATAGTGAACTCAGCACTGCCAGTACACCTCACATTTACAGACACATTTTCTGGCTTCTAAGCATGAATACTGACATTTTCTTCCTGGGAAAACTTCTTGGGACTCAAGGCTAGTTACTGGTACAGGAAAAATATCATTTAAAATAGAAACAGCAAAAATACATTAGGGTTACAATATAGCAAGAGACAGATCCCAAAAAAGTTCATGATGTAGCGAATAGTGCACTGTCATGATATCCATTCCCTGCTCCTAGCTAATGTTCCTACTTATTACTTCTACCTAATGTTTCTACATAATGCTCCTGTCTAATGTACCTACCTACTACTTCTATCTATTGTTTTTACCATTTTGCCAAAGGGCAGGGCTAGTGCACAGTGCTCACAAGCAGGAAAATCTAGTTACAAAGTGGAAGTTGTGCGAGTTAAGTGTTGTCAAGGGTTATGCATGACAAAGAGATTATGTTTGTTTATAGAAAGTCAGCAGTCAACATGTGGGTAAAGCAGAAAGAAAAGAGGGCTACCTGGGTCAAAGGAGTGCAATTTGACAACTACTGAAGTGATGGCTCACTACACAGCCATCATTAACCCCCCAATACCCATGTCGGTAGTATCAGTAATATACCTATCTGGTCGGTGGCTGCCTACCAACTACTAACACATAGCAATAATAAAACTGTGCCTTTGTTACTTAAAATATTTAGCTGTTCATATCATACATAAGGCTAACATCAAATATGCTTTTCATGTTTTGGTCACCACAGATAAAGAAGAACAAAGAGCTAATAGAGGTCAAGAGGGGGGGAACAGTGATGGTAACTGCACCATAATTAGGAGAGTCTAGAAGCTTTAAACTTACCCACCTTGGAAGAGAGAAGATTTGGGGATAATCTGATTATAACCATTAAGTTTAAAAACAGTTTGATGATGTAGACAACGATAAGTTTTTTGAGAGACGTAGGGATAGAGCAGGCACTAGTCATGACAAGAAATTATGCAAGAAATTGTTTAAAAAGATGTAAAGAAGTACTTTCATGGTATGTGAGATATGGATGAATGAAATAAAAGGTCCCAGGACATCATAAATACAGACAGCATGCATAAATTACAGAAGTTGCATTATGGTACAGAATGTTCAAGAGATGGGGCACCACAAGTGTAAAACTCTCTCCTCATACAGTACAAATTAGGGAATTACACGCATACACACACGATGATGAAGAGATAAGTTAAGGTGGGAAAAATTATTCAAGAAGTGTTTTCTTGGGATACTCCTGTAAAATAAAATCATATTTTTACAGCAATCTTCCCAAACTCAATAATCAGTATCATTCACTCCAAAGACATCTAATATATTTACTCAACTATACAAAACTTCAATTTTCTATGCACTCACCCATCTCTTCCTTTACTGACAATTTTAACTTCGTAGTAGTAAAGACCACAGGCAGCTGGTATTGGATGGGTGGCACGAACACTTGCTGCATCTTTGTGATTCTTGCCATGTCCTGTAAAAATATTACAATTGTTAGCATAAATCATATCTTCTCAAATTATGCTGTAGTGGAGTAACTCCTCTTCCATTCAACCCTTTCCTAGTTTTACTACTAGAGAGGTGTTCATGAACACAAAAAACATGTATGTCTTCCTTCAACGGTTTATTGACCACTCTGATGACAAGTATATATAGAGTCTGCCCAAAAACCTATCTGCCTCCTCCATACATTTTTAAAAGACGATGTCACACTTACATTTCAGTGCTTTGTCATCTATTTTTTGGCATTTGATTACCATCTGCAGACATCTGGGCATGGAATTGGCAAGGTTCCTGAAGTGTTCTAGGTCCATGTTTTGGGTCTACGGGGGTCATGATCTCCTGAATGAGGCAAGGCTCTGATAAGGCATTGCAGGAAGCAGCCACCTGATCGTGGATTTTGAGCACCCAGTGTGCCAAGAAATCTCATGTATAACTACATTTTCTTGCTTCCAGGCAAGAATTTGGGTTTTCTCCTCCTTAAAAAGGTAAGAGAAAACCATTATGAAGCACAGATGAAAGAAATTCAGTGCTCACAAGCAAAATACCAAAAATAAAGGGGCAAGCAGGACAAGTAATGAAAGAGCATCCTTCTCTCAAGATAGCCTGAGGCACAAGAAGACAGATTGCTGGTGCTTACACTGTTAGAAATACTAGTCTCAGCAGCAAGGTGTATGATGATTTCACCCTGAGAGTGTCATATGCTTGTACCAACAATAAACTTTAACAGTGTATGGCTTTTGAAAATACATGGTGGGCAGACATTTTTTTTTGCAGACACTGTACATCAATGAGGTCTTATCATCTACAATCACTTTATATTTAATATGACGTTTTACATCTGCCTGCCTATGTATTCATATACCTTACCCCTGGCTGAATTTGAGAGTCCTGAAGCCAAGCTGTTGTGTTATTACTCTAGTCAGTCATGCTACTGGAGGCTGCAGCCTGCAGGCCTATATATCCAATGCATTCTAGCTGATTTGGTGCACTTTATTTATACTTATACACAGCCCTTTTAAATTTCTCCACTGTTAAGTCTAGTATTTAAAAAGGCTGCAGTCAATGTATCAAATACTTATGGGCCCTGAATGTTGTGTTATCATTTATTGAGCTTATTACTCCTTTTGATTTCAGGGATAGTATTTCACAAAGCCTTCTATGTTTATCATGCCAACAGCAAAATGTTTTTTATGGTAAGCTGGAAACAAATCTTTTCACTATTTTGGCATACCTTGTCATACAGTAAACCTCTCTCATATGCACTTCCAAGTATTCATAATAATAATAATAATAATAATAATAATAATAATAATAATAATAATAAACTTTAGGGATAATAAAAAGATGTTTTGGTAGGAGGTAAATAATGTGCGTAAGACAAGAGAACAAATGGGAACGTCGGTGAAGGGGGC